>JAZHYW010033087.1:0-60780 GCA_037355805.1 Ixodes ricinus | reverse complement strand
ACCTGTGGGATTCGTTGTATCGAACAGATTGGTGTTGTTGTGAGTCCAGAGTTCGAAGGCGTGCAAGTTGACGCGCTTCTTCGGCTCGACATATGGCTTGTGTGGTGTGGTCGGTGAGTTCGGCATTAGTTGGAACTGGAAGAAGAGTGTCAATCATTAAATTTGGTTCCCGAGAGAAGAGTAGATAATATGGTGAAAATCCTGTTGTGTCATGGCGGGACGAATTATAGGCGAATGTGATGAAAGGAAGAACGGAATCCCAGTTACGATGGTCTGCGGAGATATACATAGCGAGCATATCTGCCAATGTCCTATTAATGCGTTCTACAAGTCCGTTAGTTTGTGGATGGTATGCCGTAGTTTTCTTGTGAACGACAGAACAGAGGTTCAGTATTTCGGCAACAATTCGGGACACAAAGGGGCGGCCACGGTCAGATAGAAGTTGTCGAGGGGCACCGTATTTCAGAATTACTTCCTCTAAAATAAATTGCGCAACATCCACGGCTGTACTGCTGTACAATGGCTTGGTGATTGCATAGCGGGTAGCGTAGTCAATGGCAACCGCTATCCAGCGATTGTCCAGCGAGGAAGTTGGGAACGGACCAAGAAGGTCAATTCCTACTCGGTCAAACGGGGAAGCTGGGGGAGTGAGTGGGTGTAGAAGGCCAGCGGGTCGTAACGGTGGAGTTTTGCGGCGCTGGCAGGAGTCACAGGATGAGATGTAACGTTTGACGGTCCTGTACATGTCGGGCCAGTAAAATCGCTGCTTTACGCGTGCGTAAGTTCGAAGGACACCCATATGACCGGCGGATGGTGCGTCGTGGAGTTCACCGAGAACCGTACTTTGTAGGTGTTTTGGAATTACCAAAAGTAAAGATGGACCTTCTTGTCGAAAGTTGTGTCTATAAAGTATATGGTTCTGGATTGTGTAATATCTGGATGATGGCGAGTTGGCATCGGTGGTCACTGCTTCTATGATTTTTTTCAGAAAGAGGTCACGGCGTTGTTCGTCCGCGATGTTAGGCCAATGAGAGACGTGAAGAATAGGAATATCCGAGTTGTCGGCGGTTTGGTCAACGGGGCCTACGGGATGACGAGATAGGCAGTCAGCATCGCGATGAAGTTTTCCGGACTTGTAGATGACTTTGAAATCATATTCCTGGAGACGTAAGGCCCAGCGTCCAAGGCGGCCGATGGGATCTCTCAAGGAGGAGAGCCAGCAGAGGGCATGATGATCAGTGATCACAGAGAATTGCCTGCCAAATAAGTATGGGCGAAATTTTGCGATCGACCATACGACCGCAAGGCACTCACGCTCGGTTATTGTGTAATTTTGCTCTGCTGGGGAAAGAGTACGGCTGGCGTAAGCTATTATGCACTCCTGTCCCGACTGCTGCTGGGCTAGTATAGCTCCGATGCCATGACCACTGGCATCCGTGCGCAGTTCAGTTGGAGCAGAGTCATCGAAGTGCCCCAAAATGGGACTGGTGGTTAAAGCGTCCTTTAAACGAGTAAAAGCGACGTCCTGTTCTGCTTTCCATAGGAAGGGCTGGTTCTTCTTGAGGAGTTGCGTCAAAGGACGAGCAATGTGGGCGAATTGGTAGATGAAGCGTCGAAAGTATGAGCACAGGCCAAGGAAGCTTCGGACATCCTTTGGAGACTGTGGTGTGGGAAATTCCTGGACTGCCTTTGTCTTATCTGGATCTGGTTGGATGCCGTGCATGTTGACTAGGTGACCCAAAATTTTGAGTTCGGAGGCAGCGAAATGACATTTTGACGAATTTAGCTGAAGATTTGCTTGCTTGAAAATGTTCAAGACGTGATCTAGGCGCTCGAGGTGAGATGAGAAGGAGTCAGAAAAAATGATCACATCGTCCAAGTAACATAGACAAGTTGTCCACCTTAGGGGTTTTAGAAGTCGGTCTATCATTCTTTCAAAAGTTGCCGGGGCGTTGCACAAACCAAAGGGCATGACTTTAAACTCGTAAAGCCCGTCTGGCGTGATGAAAGCCGTTTTTTCTCTGTCTGAGTCGTCCACGCTGATTTGCCAGTATCCGGACCGAAGGTCGATAGTGGAGAAGTAGTTTGCGCCATGTAGGGAGTCCAAGGTATCATCAATTCGCGGTAATGGATACACATCTCTTTTTGTGATCTTGTTTAGCTGACGATAGTCTACGCAGAAACGCCAGGACCCGTCTTTCTTTTTAACTAAAACGACTGGGGATGACCAAGGACTTGAGGATGGTTGTATAATGTCTTGTGCAATCATTTTATCGACCTCTGTTTGGATTATTCGCCGTTCACTGCGGGAAACGCGGTAAGGGCTCCGATGTAGAGGTGGATGTGTTCCGGTGTTAATCTGGTGTTTAATCGCCGTCGTTCGTCCAAGAGGGCGACTTCCCAAATCGAAAACGTCGCGGTATTTGAGCAAAAGGTTTTGTATCTGCTGTTTCCGTGTGGTATCCAGTCCAGAGTCAATCATAGCCGTTATTTTGTTAAGGTCGGAGATTGGTGGCGAGCCTGGGCGATCATGTTGCTGATCCACTGCATTAACAGATAGTGTTCCGGAGAACAGCGGCGATGTGATGGCAAGAGAAGTTCCACTTGCAAGAAGTTGTGGGTTCTGGGAAATGTTAACGACCCAGAGGGAAGTGGAACCATTGAGGACGGACACGATGGAGTGGGCCACACTGAGTTGCTTGGTGAATAATACGTCCATATTTGGAGATACTATATAATCTCCGTCCAGAAGAGGGCTATTTGATGACACCTTAACGGGAACCGCTAGAAGAGGTGGAATTCGGCATGTTTCGACTGAACATAGCTTTAAAACTACCGGCTGGGGCTCGTCTGGGGATGATACGTCGAGTTTAATATTTTCTGTGGCGCAGTCAATGAGAGCGGCGTGGGCGGAGAGAAAATCCCATCCGAGAATCAAAGCGTGGGGACAAGTTTGAATGACGGTGAAAAGGACGAACGTTTCCTTGTCTTCTAGGGCAATACGTGCACCGCACATGCCAAGAGAAGATATCAGATGACCATCTGCGCCGCGTAGAGATGTGGAGTCTGGCGGCGTTAACACTTTATGAAGTCTTTGTCGTAGATCCTCTCTCATTATAGAAATAGCAGCACCGGTGTCGATGAGAGCATATATGGCAATTCCGTCGATAGATACACGAAGCTGATTATGAACTGTTAAGGAGTGTTTGTTGAGAGGGTTTCGGGTCAATGACATCGATGCAGCCTTACCTCGAAAAGCTGCATTGGTTAGTTTTCCGATGCTGCGTGGTCACGGGTCGGCGACATGTAGCGGCGGTGCGCGGGGGACAATGACTGGCGGCGGAGTGGGGACGGAGAACGGCAGTTGCGGGAGGCCATAGTGTATTGGTTGTCGTCTGAACGTGTTGAAGCTGTACGGCCACGGGATCGGCCGTCAAAGGAGGGACGATAACCATTCGACTCGGACGATCGGAGGCCGTTGCTCGATCGGTTTCGACAGTAGCGTTGGATATGACCCACGCCGCTGCAATGGAAGCATATAGGTCGATTATCAGGGGTCCTCCACGCTGCGGGGTCACGTCGGTACGAGAAGTTGCCAGGGGGAGGGGAGTTAGGAGTCTGGTGGACAAGAGGAAAGCGGCGCCCGGTTGTGTATGTCGGTGCGTGAAACCTATTCATTTCTTCTCTTACAATAGCTTGCACAGTTGATATGGGCACGGCGGGTTCCGGTTCAGCAGGTGCATGTAGAGAACTGGAAGGCGACATTGCTTCAAGTTCACGTCGGACAATTTTTGCTATATGATGAGTCTGAGAAGTTGGGTCGTCGCATGATGATGTTGGTGCTGTGTTCGGGAGGCGGATGAAATTCGCTGTGATGCGACGTTTTTTCGCCTCTTCGAATCGACGGCACTCCTTGATGACTGCATCTGCTGTTGTGCAATCCTTGAAAACTAAAAGTTGAAATGCATCATCTGCAATGCCTTTCAAGATGTGAGGCACTCTTTCAGAGTCAGGCATGTTGGGGTCAGCTTTTTGGCAGAGCGAAAGGATGTCTTGGATGTACGCTATGTATGATTCTGTGGGTGTCTGCACGCGCGAAGCAAGCTTCCGCTTAGCCGAGAGCTTTCGTCCGATCGGGTCGCCAAAAAGGTGTTGGAGTTGTTCTTTGCACATGTCCCACGAGGTGATGCCTTCTTCATGCGTTAAAAACCAGGTTCGGGCCGTATCTTTGAGGTAAAAAATCACGTTGGCGAGCATGATGGTTGGGTCCCACCGGTTGTGCGTGCTGATGCGCTCATAAAGTAGTAGCCATTCCTCGACATCTTGCTCACCGGATCCGCTGAAGTTTCCTGGGTCACGCGGTTTTGAGAGTACAAGGGCCGGTGCTGGCGAAGGAGGAGTTCCCTCGGGTGGGGTGTTCGACGTAGACATCTGGACTGAAGTCGGTAGCTGTCGGTTCCGGAGTTCCAGTGTGGTGTAGAAGAGGTCAGGGGGATGGCTTCGCACCTCCACCAAAATGTCACGGTGATAAATGAAATGATTTAATATACAAGAGGGATGGGAAGCATTTGAAAAGTGGCAGTTGTCAGGATGTCTTCACTTCTGCCTCTTCACTTCCTGATCTGTCCGGAGCCACTGAACTTCTTCTTCCTTCATGACAATATATATATATATATATATATATATATATATATATATATATATATATATATATATATATATATATATATATATATATATATATATATATATATATATATATATATATATATATATATATATATATATATATATATATATATATATATATATATATATATATATATATATATATATATATATATATATATATATATATATATATATATATATATTATATATATCAAACCACATTCAATGACGAAAGGGCAGCCATGAATAAACTATCTGAACGAACTGATATCATTATCAAGCCCGCTGATAAAGGCGGAGCATGCAGTGATCCTTGTCAGAACAGACTACTTGGAGGAAGGCATGAGACAATTAAGTGATGGCTCTTTTTATATACCTCTGGAATCTGATCCAACTGACTAAAAATATACCCTAAAAACACCCTGCAACAGCTTCATCAAACTAAAAGGCCCGTCGAGCGCAGATTCCGTGCACTCATTCCGCTGGATCCACTTCCAGGTACATTTATATGCTCCCTAAAATCCACAAAGCCGGTAACCCTGGGCGTCCGATAATCTCAGGGATCGGCATGCACGGTCACTGAAAACCTTTCCAGTTATGTTGACAGTCGTACCAAAGAAGTCCCCAAATGCTTCGACTCTTACGTAAAAGATACTACTTTCTTCAACTATAATAGGCGACCTTGATGTCCCGGCCGATTCCTTTCTAGTCACTCTCGACGTGGCCTCCCTTTATACAAACATCCCGCATGCTGACGGCATCAGGTCGACCGTTTCTGTGTACGAGTCCTTGATATTTGACAAACCAGTTGACGCTAATACAGTATCCATTTTCCTCTAACTCATACTGGAACTAAACAACTTCAAGTTTAATGTACGTCACTATGTGCAAGTAAGTGGAAGATCCATGGGTACAAAAATAGTTCCTAACTACGCTAACATTTTTATCGGGGTCCTGGAACCCCATTTTCTTTCAAATCAGGCCATATTGCCGATTCTCTCTAAACGCTATATAGATGATATATTTATGATATGGGCCCATACAGAGACTGAACTGCTAAATTTCATTGATACTTTCAACGTAGCCCACCCTTCCATTCACTTCTCCCATGCACTCCAGGGGCATAGTCAGGGGGAGGGGGCTTGTGAGGCTGGCCCCCCCCCCCCCTCCGAAATCCAGTTGATCCTATAATATACACATGCATTTTGATTCCCCTCCCTCTCTCGCACCCCAAGTCATGGACATCCCAGCCACCTCAACCCCCACTTCCTCCCCCTCCCCCCCTCCCCCCCTAAAAAAAAAATCCTGGCTACGTTACTGTTTCATTCGTATTCCAAGCAGAGCATAAATTTCCTGGTCGTAACGGAAAAAAAATGGAAGTAAACTAGAAACCGACTTGTACCGTAAACCAACCGACCGCCAGCGACTTCATTTCAGCAGCTGTCATCTGCGACATCGTATGACAGGTATTTCTTTGCGCTAGGCACATCGCTACAGACGCATTTGCTCGAATGAAGACTGTTTTGTTTCAAACACAAGCACACTGCGTTAAATACTGACTACACAAAAATGTCTGTCTGCAGCGAGTAATAAACGACGCAATCCAAACAGCACAAAATTTAAACCAAAAGGAAACTCTTGCGCGGCAGGCCATAGACGGCCCCAAAGCCCGCGAGACCAATTTAGTACTCCCTTTCTCTGCTAATATCGCGAACATCAATGAAATTCTTCGCAGGCATTACAACATATTAGAGCAGAGCCATCGAATGACTGAACTTGTATCCAAAGTACCGCGGGCCGTATACCAGCTAGCAAAAAACCTGGGTGACATTATAACCTCCGCCAGATTAACTCCCCAAAAGTAACAGATCCGGGCCATGTAGCAAGTCAGTTTGTAAGGTAGACCCCATATGGTTCCAAACAATAAAGACCCTAGCTCGAAATCAAACTTTATCTACAACATGAACGGTACCTTTGATTGCGACTGACGGAATGTAGTATAAGATACTGCATTGCACACTCTGTAACATGCAGTATCTTGGACACACAGAAACCCTCATATAAAATCTACTCCCGGTCTCCCCTTCTCAAGACATATGCTACTTCCTAAACATACAATTCAGAACGTAATGGCTACCATCCTTCAGTCAGGATGTAAGTCTCACTACGACCGCGAGGCGCGCGAATCATATTTAATCGATAAATTCAACACACTGTCCGCCGGAATGAATAAAAGCAGAGGCAAGCTCTCTGTTACAGCTCTCATCACATCTTGAGATTTTGAGGCGGGCAGGACGTTCGTGTGGTGGATACTTACATTTGCTAACATCCTCGGTGTTTCTAGGCTCCTCTTACATCGTTGGGGCCAATGGTTGGGCCTTCTGAGTCGATTGCCCATAGTTTTAGGCTTCACTCTGCGGTACACCCCCTTTTGTCCCACCGACCACCCCCGGCCCTCCCGTGCACGCGCCTGGAAGGGACGGGACCGACGCGAAACGTGTTTCGAGTTGGCGTATGTGCACATGCCTCTTCAAAGTTAGAAAACAACCAATTTCCCACTTTTTTCTTGTTGTTATTGCTGTTGTTGCTGTTGTTGTCGTTCTTTACATCCTCTGCATTTTGTCGCGCCGACTACTCCCGGGCCTCTGTTTGTTGTTGCCTCGGCCAGAAGTTCCTTATTTGCGGCTTCTTCCTGTATCTTGGCTATTTTAGGATCTGTTTTGTTATGTCTTTGCACATGTGGCGCTGTCTCCTTCCTTCCCGTACTGATGTCTTCGCGAGTGAAATTTACTGCATAATGAACCCCTGACAGAAGCCGTGTCCTCCCGGCGAAACGGTTGGGAAATAAAGTTTTAAGTTTCCAAGCTGTTTTCTGACGACGTTTTCATATACCTAAGTTTTTTGCTGCGGTCAAGATTCTACTCCATTATTATATATATATATATATATATATATATATATATATATATATATATGGGCGGTTTTATTTGGATTCAGGCAACGAGTGGCAGTCGTATTTTTTATTTTGCTTCAAATTTTTATATTTTGTGGAGCATGTTCCTAGAAGAACAATCCTTTTTATTTTCATGTCCTGACATGATTAGTTCCTGAGAAAAAAAATCTCAAAGAAGCGGGAAAGAACTACGAGGTTTTGACGATTGTCGTGTGTGGCGTTTTTGAATCACTCTCAATCTCAAAGTATTCAAAAGAGAACGTCTATATTTTTTTAGTGTGATATATAGACATGTAGGTAAGCCGACATTATAACTGCTATTTATTATTCGTTGCTCCAATTTTTGTAAAAATTCCCAAACATGCCTCCGCGAACAACTGTGACCTAAATTGGGGATTTTATTTTGAGTGGACTATGTTTAGTATCGCTTTTAAAATATTACCACATGTAGAACCCTTCATTGCCTTCCAAATTAAGCAAAGTTTGTGTTTTTATCATGTACGAGTACTGAGATATAAATTATGAAACAGAGAGGGTTTTCACTTTTTGTTCAAATTCAGCACGCTGTATAAAAAAAAATCCATTTTTAAATTTTTTCTTTTTCTCGCGTTGCGTTCTCTTCACACCCTTCTTTTAGCCAGAATACATTCCGTTAATAGTATTTGCCTTGGTTTTGAGTTTTAAGCCTCTAAAAATGCTAAAAAAGAGCAAATGCCGATGGTGGGATTTGACGATTTTCGTGTGTGGCGTTTTTGAACCACTCTCAATGTCAAAGTATTCAAAAGAGAGTTTCGATATTTTTTATTGTGATATATATGCAAGTCAGTAAAACGACATTCCATCTACTATTTATTATTCGTCGATCCAATCTTCGTAAGAATCCCCAAACATGCCTCCGCGAACAACTGTGACCTAAACTGCGGATTTTTTTTTAGTGGACTATGTTTAGTTTTGTTTTTAATATAATACTACGTGTAGAACCTTTCATTGCCTTCCACATTATGTAAAGTTTGTGCCTTAATCACGTACGAGTACTGAGAAATAAATTATGAAACAGAGAAGGTTTTCACTTTTTGTTCAATTTCAGCACGCTGTCAAAAAAAAAGTAAAAAAAAAACTTTTTTATTTTTTGCGTTGCGTTTTTTACATTTTGTTTTAGCCAGAATACATTCTGTTAGAGTTATATGCACTAGTTTTGAGTTTTAAGCCTCTAAATGTGCTAAAAAAGAGCAAATGCTGATGGTGGGTTTATGGGTTATAGCTGTATATTTTATTCTTTATTATAATAATCTAAGGGACGTTGAATAAATACTCAGATAAAAAACATGAATGTCGTTAGGCGTATAATAACAAGTTTGCAATTCCAAACGTCTAAACACTATAAAATCGCAACTGCCGGGAGCGGGTTTTCAGACAATTTCTGCCGGTGCCATGATTGGAGGGGCCTCAAGCCTAAACCCTATGCGCTACATAATCTATACTACGTTAGAAATATCAAAGTATAATATTGTAAAACATTAGAGTAAAATACGCTCCCTATTGGAAACCTAGATTTTTAAATGCGAAATTTTATATTTTTAATGCTAAATTCATGTTGATAACAGAACCAAATCATTTTTCAGCATATTTAAAGGCTTAAAACTCAAAACCAGTGCATATACCTCTAACGGAATGTATTCTGGGTAAAATAAGGGTGTAAAAAAACGCGAAGCAAAAAACAAAAGAAAAATATTAAAAATGTTTTTTTATACAGCGTGCTGAAATTGAACGAAAAGTGAAAACCTCCTCTGTTTCATAATTTATTTCTCAGTACTCGTACGTGATTAAGACACAAACTTTACATAATATGAAAGGCAATGAAAGGTTCTACACGTGGTATTATTTTAAAAACAAAACTAAACATAGTCGACTAACAAAAAAATCCGCAGTTTAGGTCACAGTTGTTCGCGGAGGCATGTTTGGGGATTTTTACAAAGATTGGATCGACAAATAATAAATAGTAGATGAAATGTCGTTTTACTGACTTGCATATATATCACAACAAAAAAATATCGAAACTCTCTTTTGAATACTTTGAGATTGAGAGTGGTTCAAAAACGCCACACACGAAAATCGTCAAATCCCACCATCGGCATTTGCTCTTTTTTAGCATTTTTAGAGGCTTAAAACTCAAAACCAAGGCAAATACTATTAACGGAATGTATTCTGGCTAAAAGAAGGGTGTGAAGAGAACGCAACGCGAGAAAAAGAAAAAAATTAAAAATGATTTTTTTTTTATACAGCGTGCTGAAGTTGAACGAAAAGTGAAAACCCTCTCTGTTTCATAATTTATTTCTCAGTACTCGTACATGATAAAAACACAAACTTTGCTTAATTTGGAAGGCAATGAAGGGTTCTACACGTGGTAATATTTTAAAAGCGATACTAAACATAGTCGACTCAAAATAAAATCCCCAATTTAGGTCACAGTTGTTCGCGGAGGCATGTTTGGGGATTTTTACAAAAATTGGAGCGACGAATAATAAATAGCAGTTATAATGTCGGCTTACCTACATGCCTATATATCACACTAAAAAAATATAGACGTTCTCTTTTGAATACTTTGAGATTGAGAGTGATTCAAAAACGCCACACACGACAATCGTCAAAACCTCGTAGTTCTTTCCCGCTTCTTTGAGATTTTTTTTCTCAGGAACTAATCATGTCAGGACATTAAAATAAAAAGGATTGTTCTTCTTGGAACATTCTCC
This sequence comes from Ixodes ricinus, assembly GCA_037355805.1. Taxonomy (NCBI): domain Eukaryota; kingdom Metazoa; phylum Arthropoda; class Arachnida; order Ixodida; family Ixodidae; genus Ixodes; species Ixodes ricinus. The sequence continues at coordinate 50,406 of JAZHYW010033087.1, read as the reverse complement.
ACAAAATATAAAAATGTTGAAGCAAAATAAAAAATACGACTGCCACTCGTTGCCTGAATCCAAATGAAACCGCCCATATATATATATATATATATATATATATATATATATATATATATATATATATATATATATATATATATATATATATATATATATATATGTAGGGTGTTCTTTTTATTCTTTACAGATTTGTTGTGAAAAAACCATGAAAGCAACACTTATGCGGTTTGTGCGAGTGAGTTATACTGCCAGGGGGACATTATGTGGGTGGCTAATCTTTGCGATAAGTCGGCTAATTAATAAAAATGTACTAATTAACTTTTTAATTAATGAGAATAGACCAGGGGTCTCAAAGACGCGGCCCGCGACTCGCAGGGACGCGGCCCGCAGAGCAACCGGCTACGAGTCCCGGTTCCCATTGTTTTGAGCCTCGACTCGGAGCTAGAACAAGCGGCCACGTGTCCTGGTGCCTATCCTATGCCGCTAACGTTAATCATAGCCACGCGCTGGAGTCAGCAAAGTAGAAAACGCGTGTTGAGTTCCGGGCATAATTAGAGTTCGGCTATTCTCCTCACCGCAGTGGTTGCACACGAGCCACTACCCGTGTGTCCGCCGAAGCATTGATTGTTACGAGCCGAAGTCGAGTGCTGACGCTGTTCTTGTTTCCAATTTCATGAGCCGCGCTCGACTGTCGTCAGGAGGGTGGTTTCGATCCCACGATTTTGTCATCAAGCTTTGCAAAGGCTAGACTGAAAGAAAGAGTCCCCTTCTATCCTCTCAAATTTACCAAAACCACGAAGCTTCTGAATCAGAGGCGGTCTGTGCGAGTATGCTTGCTCCAGACTAGGTCCAGTACGCCTCTGCAAAGTCATGAACATTCCAACTCGATATCGTTTTATGACCTGTTTAACGTATTCACATAGTTTGTACTTATTTATGTTCATTTGCCCTTTCGTCCGCTTTATTTTTTGCTTCCCAGCTTTTTGCAATGTACAGCGAATCTACTACTAGGCTGCAAGCGCGAGCTATTCGTTGAAGGATGCATCTCAGCTGCGCGAACTCTCGATCAGCAGGAGCAAGTGCCAAAGATAAAGCAACAAGCTCAAGATTCTCTCAGAAAAAAGAAAAAGGAACGAAATATTTTTAATAAAAGACAAGTATTTGTTCAGAGTGTTGCAACAAAAATCGCCAGGAAAGCGAGAACTGTCAAACGAATTTATTGTTTCTTTAGATACATGTCGAGCTTGGTTAATTCCTTAGTGAACTGAGCAACGGGAAAGACAGTGTACTTGCTCTCTTGTTCCATTAAAAATGGAAGCGCGGTTGCCGGGTGGCGTCATTTTGATTCTTGTTATCATATCAGGTTAGGTCCCAAAGTAGCTATAATAAATCAAAATGTAAAGAAGTCACTGGCGAAACTGAGTTCACAAAAAGCATAGAGCACCGAGGGCTCTCCTCTTTTAAATCTTTTAACCCCCCCCCCTCATGTAACGTTGGCCCTCGGGCTTTGCAATGTGGGCTATCTGGCGCTCACACTCAAACGAGTTTGAGACCACTGGAAGAGACATATGGTTCATATTAGTAACTTGCTGAGCGTCATCGAAAACCACTAAATGAACTCTTTTTAGAACAACTGGAAGCTCGTGGGAAACTCGGGGGCGCACCAAAGTTACCACTCGTGCAGCAGCCTCAAAGATAGCAGTGGCGGAACACGATGATAATCTAATCATCCGTGTTTTGCCACTGCTAGCCTTGAACCTGCTCCACGAGTGGTAACTTAGCGCTACACTGCGTTTCTCACGCGCTCAAAGTTTTTTCTGAAAATGACTGATTTAGTGGTTTTTGATGACGCTCAGCAAGTTTCTAATATGAGCCATATGTCTATTCTCATTAATTAAAAAGTTAAATAGCGAATTTGAATTAATTAGCAGACTGATCGCTACGATTAGCCCCTATACTCTGTCCCCCTGGCCGCATAACTCACCGGCACAAAGCGCATAAGTGTAACTTTCATATCTTTTTTTTAAACAAACCTGTTAAGTTACCGCACCTCTTTTTCTATTTTTTTTTTGAAAGCAGAGGGTGAGAGCGAGCGAATACAACGTAGTGTAGTGAACAAGTGTTGGAGCTAGAAACGTGTGCAACCTTAGACAAATTAGAAGTACTAAGACGTTTCTGAGTTCTTGTTATTGTGAATGTCCCCTTGTTGGAGGGGGATCGGTGGCCGAGTGGTCTAGCGCACACCAGCTCGGAGCACGTAGAGCGAAAGCTCACGCTGCAGAACTAAGAATCCTGGGCTCAATACCCACCCCTGCCCATTTCGATCTGGATGAGCATCGTACTGGTGTGCGGTCGTGTATCACTACTGCGTGGTGCACGTTAAAGACCCCAGGCTAGCGGTTGTACTGCACTGGCTTAATTCCTCATCTACAGCTGATAGAGAAATGGCTCGTTGAAGGCAGACTAACTTTAAGGCGGTATAAACATACCCACGGGCCACAACCCATTTTTCCGCGTTGTTAGATATCTGGGACTACTTTAAATCGTTTATTATAAAACGGCTGTCTAGTATTCTAATAAAACAAATGATTAGAGAAACCGAAAAAAAAACGGTTTAGGTTATTGGTAACCTAAACCGTAAAAAATTATACCGTAAAAAAACCGGAATGAAACCGATATCAACAGGAAACAGTAACCTTAACCATAACCGAAACGTTATATTTTTCGGTTTCAGTCCCTGCTTTCGACTCTCTAGCCTAGTCCGCTGGGGTGTAGGAAAAAATGTTCCCGGAAAAAATGTCCCCGGAAAAAATGTTCCAGGACAAATTGTCTCCGTACAAAATGTCCCCGGACAAAAAGGCCTCAGGTGGAAGGTAGGAAAAAATGTCCCCAAAGGATCCTCTACCTCTGGGTTTCCCTGATCCTCATGGCCTTCAGGTGGTCCGGTCATACGTCCTTGGGAAAAAAGGCACCCCGTGGCATGTAGGAAAAAACGGCCCCAACAAATAAGGAAATATACGATTCCCCGAGGTGCACATCGCGACACTGTTAGCGCGAACACGACATCGGCACTTTTCACATTTTACATAGAAAGAGTATTAGTGGGAACGAAGTCTTACCGTCTGCATTATATCCCCAAATGAGCACTTTCAGTACCTATAATAACTTAGACGACAACCTTTCGTTTCTATAAGAAAAAGAGAAAGAAATAAAAAAACTACCGATCGCTTGTTCATGTTAACAGTGTCGCGCTTTTTACCTGTTCGGAAACAATAAATAATAATAAAAATAAACAGTTGAGATGGCAACGTTACAAAATCAGGAATGAAATGACACACTCTAGATCAGAGCTGGCCAGGCTGACCCGGCCAAAGAGCCGCCAACAAAACCACGAAACTTCCAAGAGCCCGACTGCCATGAGAATCAGGGAAAACCCAGCGATGGAGAACGCCTTTGGGGGCATTTTTTCCTACTTTGCCACCTGGGACCTGGGGCCTTTTTTTCCGGGGACATATTTTCCGGGGACTTTTTTCCGGGGACATTTCTTCCGGAGACGTTTTTTCCGGGGACATTTCTTCCGGAACCCAGTCCGCTGCCCATCGCCGCTCCATCGGAGGAAAACGCGCCCAGACAGACAGCAGTACAAAGCGCTCGAGTTGAGAACCAGATTTTAATAATATTAATAATCTTTATTTATTTTTTGGGGCCCAAAAACAACCACATTGGTCTTCTCATTGGTGCACCAACACAAACAAACAAAATCAGCAAGAAAATACATATGCTTTAAACACACTTACTTAAAAAGATAAAACATCTAACACAATCATATATGGCTAAGGGGTTAGAATAATATTGTTAAGAAGAAAAAAGAAGGACTTCCTTTGTAGAGAGACAAGAGAAGTAATGTATGAAGCCGAGGTGCCAAGCTTTGGATGATTGTAACCGCCATTTTCAGTCTTCACCTAATGTAAATTAAATCATTGTATATATTCATCGTAACACCTTGGTGGAGGTGCGATCCCTCCCCCTACCTCTCCGTCCTCACCAACCTGGAACTCCGGAGCCGACAGCTTCCCGTCTCATCTATCATAATGACCTCCGGCAGCACGGCATCAGGCAGCACTCCACCGGAGGATACACATTCGCAACCAACCGCCCCTCTTATCATCGCCCACACCCCTCGTGACCCTGGCAACTTCACCGGATCTGGGGATCAAGATGTAGAACAATGGATCCACCTATACGAAAGAATCAGCGTCCATAACAGGTGGGACCCAACTATCATGCTTGCGAACGTCATTTTCTATCTACAAGACACAGCCCGAACCTGGTTCCTCACCCACGAGGAAACTATTACGTCTTGGGACATGTGTAAGGAACAGCTGCAACATCTCTTTGGCGATCCTACGGGTCGAAGGCTGTCCGCGAAGCGCAAGCTTGCTTCACGTGTCCAAACGCCCACAGAATCCTACATTACGTACATTCAAGATATTCTTTCCCTTTGTCAGAAGGCTGATCCTGTCATGACTAACGCTGACAAAGTAACTCACATTCTTAAGGGTATCGCCGACGATGCATTCCAGTTGATTGTATTTAAAGATTGTACCACAGTGGATGCTGTTATACAAGAGTGCAGGCGCTTTGAAGAGGCCAAAAAACGCCGAATCACAGCCAACTTCACACGCCTGCCCAACACGACACCAACGTCCACCTGTGAGGATCCGCCTATATCTGAGAAACAAATCATCCGGATAGTCCGCCGTGAATTGGAAGCGATGCTGCCAACAGAGACCTCTGCGCTCCCTGCTGATTCAGGTAGTGCAGCAGTTTCAGTATCTGCTGTTCAAGCACTGGTTCAACGAGAAATCCAACGGCTCGTCCCTCCGGAACGACCAGACAGCCGACGTCTGCCTCCTCGTCCTGTCCACCACTTGCCATCCCCCAATCCTATGAATACACAACGGGATCCTAACGCATGGAGGACGTCAGATGACCGACCCGTCTGTTTTCACTGCCATGGAATCGGGCATATTGCTCGCTATTGTCGCCGCCGATTCAACGATGGACCACGCATTTTCTCATCGACTGCCTACCGTCGGTCCTTCCAACGTCACTCCAGCCCATCAGCCGACCTCTACCGTCATGAAGATCAAGAGCCCAGGTTGCCCACACGATACAGCCGTTCCCCCTCCCCTATCCCCGCCGCTCACCCTCGCCCATGCCCCGTCGCTCAACATCCCCCACCCATGACCACCGCATTTCGGGAAACTAAACCGTGCAGCCTCGCGAAGTGGGGCTGCATCAATATTCGTGCCCATTAATCCTCTTCAGGATGCTATAAGTAACACACAAAACGAACTTTTAATTTCAATCGACCACGTTCCTCTATTGACGCTTGTAGATACCGGTGCCGCCATTTCCATTATGAGAGAAGATCTTAGACGCCAGCTTCACAAGGTTTTGACGCCCCCGGATTCCAAGCTCCTCCGGGGTGCAGACGGCCGCGCTATCTCACCTCTTGGAATGTGCAGCGCCCGAATTACCATAAACAATGAAACCACTCGCGTTCTCTTCACCGTGATTTCCAATTGCCCCCATGCTTTGATTCTAGGATGGGATTTTTTGTCAACGCACGCCGCCCTCATTGATTGCGCCACAGGAACCATTGCCCTCGACATTCCCACCTCAGCCCACGCGTCTGAATCAATCGTTTCAAGATTATGCACCACTGCAAGTCATCGGATTCCGCCGCTTGCCGCCATCACCGTCGAAGTTCACTCAAATCACTTTGTTGCCAATGGAGACTACGTTCTAACGCCTAACAAGGACATATTTCTCGCGAAACAGCTTGCCCTCCCGCACTGCATTGTTCCGATTTCCAATGGCCGCACCCGCGTATGGATAGCTAACTTTAGTTCCAGTACACAAGTATTGCCGAAAGGTGCTTCCTTAGCAACGAGCTCATCGCTAGACACGGCCACCGTCTCCACTATTGCAGCGGACCACCCACCTCCTTCTAATTCAACCCGCCCAGCACCCCTGGACCCTTTCAACATACTAACCATGGTAGACTCGAGGTTGGACCCTTCCGAACAACAGCGCCTTCAAGGTCTTCTATGGGAGTTCCATGACATCTTTGATTTTGACAACCGCCCCCTTGGACATACGACCCTTGCTACACACCGCATCAACACCGGCCACGCAACTCCCGTCCACCACAGACCTTACCGAGTGTCAGCCAGCGAACGCCGAGTCATTCAACAAGAAGTTGACACCATGCTTTCGAAAGACATCGTTCGACCTTCCTCTAGCCCCTGGTCATCGCCCGTTGTATTGATCAAGAAAAAAGATGGATCATGGAGGTTCTGCGTCGACTACCGTCGCTTGAACAAAATCACAAAAAAGGATGCTTATCCACTCCCACGTATTGATGACACGCTGGATTGTTTGCACGGTGCTGAGTACTTTTCCACTATCGACCTCCGCTCGGGCTATTGGCAAATTACAGTTGACGATTCAGATCGAGAAAAAACAGCATTTATTACACCCGACGGCCTCTACGAATTTAAAGTTATGCCATTCGGCCTTTGCAATGCCCCCGCCACATTCGAAAGGATGATGGATCGCCTGCTTAAAGGTTTAAAATGGACAACCTGCCTATGTTATCTCGACGATGTAATTATTTTTTCAAGCACATTTTCCTCTCACCTCACGCGCCTGGCCCAAGTACTCGAACTTTTCCGTAACGCCGGCCTTCAATTAAACGCGTCCAAGTGCCACTTCGGCAGTCGTCAAATAAAAATTTTGGGCCATTTGGTGGATAAAACCGGCGTTCAACCAGACCCTGACAAAGTAAAAGCTGTTCAGGACTTTCCAAGACCACGCTGCACTAAGGATGTCCGCAGCTTTCTGGGATTGTCTTCGTACTTCCGCCGTTTTATACATAATTTCGCACATACTGCCCGCCCACTTAACAACCTTCTGAAAAAGGCACGCCTTTCTTATGGCAATCGGACGAAGAACGAGCGTTTACATGCTTAAAGACCGCTTTAACAACCAGCCCCATTCTAGGTCATTTTGATGACTCCGCACCCACTGAGTTACGCACAGATGCCAGTGGCCATGGGATTGGTGCTATTTTGGCTCAAATTCAATCCGGACACAACCGAGTAATTGCTTACGCTAGCCGCACGCTTTCTTCAGCCGAAAAAATTACACGATCACCGAGCGGGAGTGTCTAGCGGTTGTGTGGGCAATAACAAAATTTCGACCATACTTGTTTGGCCGCCAGTTTTCCGTAATCACTGACCATCACGCCCTGTGCTGGCTATCGTCTATAAAAGATCCTGTCGGCCGCCTTGGACGATGGGCTCTTCGACTCCAAGAGTATGATTTCACTATAACCTATAAATCAGGGAAGCTCCATCAAGACGCCGACTGCCTATCCCGTTACCCCGTGGACTCTACTCCCCCATCAATGAAGACACCGATATTCCCGTTCTTCCTATCTCGAACCTTCTGGACATTGCCCAGGAACAGAACCTTGATCCACTGCTGCACTCTATCATTTCAGATCTGAGAAGTAACACCAATACACCTTCTTCAAGTCTCTACTCTCTCCAAAATGGTGTTCTCTATCGACAAAATTTTCGACCCGACGGTTGTTCTTGGCTTCTGGTTATACCCAAGCACTTACAAACGTCTATTCTCGCCGAGCTGCATGACGCACCTTCATCCGGTCACTTGGGTGTGGTCAGAACCTACGCCCGAGCGAAACAACGATTTTACTGGACAAATATGTACAGAACAGTGAAGCGATACGTCACATCGTGTGACTCCTGCCAGCGCCGAAAAACACCCTCCTCCCGTCCTCCAGGATTTCTACAACCTCTGAATCCTCCTGAGCAGCCATTTCACCGCGTAGGAGTTGACCTTCTTGGGCCCTTCCCTACTTCCTCAATTGGTAATCGCTGGATAGCGGTCGCTATCGATCACACCACACGCTACGCAATCACAAGGCCCCTCCTGACCGGAACGGCAGTTGACGTCGCCCAATTCCTGCTCGAAGACATCATCCTCAAGCACGGAGCACCTCGAGAACTTTTGTCTGACCGTGGACGGCCCTTCATATCTCGCGTCGTCAGTGAAATCTTGAACCTCTGCTCCATTCTTCACAAAAAAACGACAGCCTACCATCCACAGACGAACGGCCTGGTAGAACGCCTTAATCGAACCCTTGCCGACATGCTCGCCATGTACGTTACCCACCAGCACAAAAATTGGGACGTTGCACTCCCTTACGTAACTTTCGCATACAATTCCTCTCCTCATAACACAACCGGCTACTCACCCTTCTATCTTCTTTTCGGTCATGAACCCCTCCTCATGTTGGACACACTGCTTCCGCTACACCCCGAAGTTTCACTTTCCGACTATGCATCGGACGCCATATGCCGTGCTGAAGAGGCACGACAACTTGCACGCCTGCGAACTCTCGATTCTCAGGAACGGCAATGTGCCCGTTATGACAGCACCCACAGTTTCGTCGCCTATTCACCAGGTGACCTGGTTCTGATCTGGACCCCACAGCGACAAGTCGGCCTTGCTCAGAAGCTACTACCTCGATATCGCGGTCCTTATAGGATCCTCAACCGAACAAGTGACGTCAATTATACAGTGGAACCCGTCGAACCTCCTCAAAATAACCGCCATCGTCAAGTACAAACAGTTCACGTCCTCCGACTCAAACCATACGTCCCCCAATCAAACGGCGGGACGCCGTTTCCACCCGAGGGGGAGTGATGTTAAGAAGAAAAAGAAGGGACTTCTTTGTAGAGAGACAAGAGAAGAAGAGGAAGCAGAGGCGACAAGCTTTGGATGATTGTAACCGCCATTTTCAGTCTTCACCTAATGTAAATTAAATCATTGTATATATTCATCGTAACAATATTATAAAAGCTTCCAATTCTTCTAAAGCTTTCAACTGATCCCCGCTTACTGGATGAATTCAAGAAATGTAGGAACAAGTTGAACTCCGATCTTAAACAAGCAAAAAGTGTTTATTACCAAAATAAATTTATGCATCTCCAGAATGACTATAGGAAATTATGGGAGACAGTAAACAATCTAACGTCCCGAAAGCAACCGCGTTGTAATGTCAAGGAATTAATAATTAATAATGACAGTGTCACCGGAAAAGAACTTTCAGACGAAATGAATCGTTATTTTATAGACGTAGGTACGTTCACGGGAAACAATGCTCACGCAGATGACCGTTTACTGATAAGAAATCAACCAGGATCCATTATGCTAATGCCAACGTCTCCGCTTGAAATTGGTAAAATAATCACTAGTCTAAAAACCGATGTCGCAGCTGGTGATGATGGAATAAAAGCCTTACCAATTAAGCGCACAGTTTACATAATAAGTCCAGTTTTATCCCACATAATAAATAAGATGCTTGAGTCCGGCGATTTCCCCGATGAATTAAAGATAGCTAAAGTAATCCCTGTATATAAAGGTGGGGGTGAAACCAAAATTAATAATTATAGGCCAATATCAGTACTGCCGGTATTTTCAAAGATTTTCGAGCGTGTCGTCAATGATAGACTAAGTAATTTTTTTCAAAAATACAATATCATAACCCAGGCTCAATATGGATTTCAGAAGGGAAGTCTGCAGAACTAGCACTAATCAACATAAAAGATAAAATAATTAAGAATATTGAAAGCAAACTCATCACACTTGGTTTATTCTTAGATCTGAGGAAAGCATTTGATACCGTACAACATGATATTTTACTTAAAAAGCTTGAAATAAATGGAGTACGCGGTGTAGCCTTACAATTAATTAAAACTTATCTTTCAGATCGGTACCAATACGTATTCATAAATGATCAGTCATCTAGCAAGATGAAAATTCAACATGGCGTTCCCCAGGGTTCTATTTTAGGACCACTGCTATTCCTTGTATATATAAATGATTTAACGGAAATACCTGGTTGCCAGGAACTGATAATGTATGCCGACGACACAAATGTTTTCTTTTCTGGTGTAACAAAAAAGGTATAGAGACACTAGCTAATGAATATCTGTTGAAGCTATCCAAATGGTTAGAACTCAATCGCTTATATTTAAATACAAATAAAACAAAGTATGTAATTTTTAAGCCGGTAAATAAACGAGATGACAGCACTGTCCACATAACATTTGAAGGCACGGTACTGGAGCAAGTGACAAATCAAAAGTTTTTGGGTGTATGGTTCGGTGAGGACCTTTCATGGACAACACATATCAATAGACTCAAAGCTGATTTATCTCGAGTGACTGGGTGTATTTTTAAAATACAACATTTACTGCCTACTTGGCTTAAACAGAACTTGTACTACTCACTTTTTTACTCCAAAATGAGCTATGGCATTATGGTCTGGGGTACAACGACTGGTACAAACTACAATAAGTTAATCCTACTACAGAAGAAGATTTTACGTATATGCGAAGATTATAAAGGGGATAGAAGGGAACTACGCACACGGCCACTATTTATCAAATATAATATGCTGAAGGCAGACCAGATCTATTATTTCAAACTCTTCCAATGGATACAAATAAACAAACTTCACACCGCACCAACAAATATTTTAAATCCATACACATTACGAGATCCAAAGCGAAAGATACCAGCCATAAGGACGAACTACGGTCGGCAAGCGTTAACTTATCAGATAACTCGAACTTTAAACAGAACAGATATAGACATAGATTTTGATCAAGCGTTATATACTTTCAAAAAACATTGCAGAAAGATGCTGGTATTAAATGATATTACTTTTTCAATTGTATAATGTGCTCTCCAGTTTAGGATGTGTCCGCCATATAGTTTATTCGAACTAATGTCCTTTTCATGAACTGTTCATTTTGTTTATATCTTTTTTTTTGATAGAATAAGCTTTTTCTTTTTTTTTGAAATAATGCCCAGAGAGTTTGATTGGAATTGATTTTGTGCATTTTGGTATATCTCGTGACAGTGGCGTGACTGATGTTCTGTATGTCAAGTGTAGCTTCTTATTTGTTCCATAGTTGTTCCAGTGTTATTTCATATTTGTTCCATAGTTGTTTTATATTTGTTCAATAGTTGTTTCTTATTTTGTAGACTGTATATATTGTGTTGCTGAACTGTAAGGGGGGCAGAGGCTCCGTCAGGCACCATGCCTTTATCTCTGCCCCCTATGCGGAAAAGATCCGCAAACAAAAAAAGGAAAAAAAAATATCACAGTGGAGGAGATGCCAGCTCCTCCGCGTACGGGCAGCCGTCAATGAAGCTTCGTGACGCACGCGTGCGCGTGCACGCTGGTTCTTCACCGTAGGGTCTCGAGCAAGGAGGCCATTGAAGACAGCGGCCGTCTTGTAAATGCCACCTTCTTGGAAGGCCGGAGCTGGGCGGCCATCTTGCGTGCTGACTATATTCCATTCATCCCTAAGCTGAGACTGCGGTGGAAGCTACGTCCTCAATGGACCAGTCATACATCCCTCTTTCGTTACGTGATCACGCTCCCGCTCATACCCACTTGCCGAGGACTGGGTCAGGTGATGAAAGGAAGGCGGCTGATTTGTTCGGCAAGCACATAGTTCCCACTGCAGTCTCAGCTTAGGGGTGAACGGGGTATAGGGCAGCACGTCTCAATGCAATGAAATTTCGTAAAGTCCAAAACCGGGTACAGCAGAGCGACCGGCCAAGGGAAAAGATCAGAAGGTTTGAAAGGCCACGTCTCAATGCAGTGAAATTTCGTACAGTCCAAAACCGGGTACAGCAGAGCGACTGGCCAAGGGGAAAAGATCAGAAGGTTTGAAAGGCCACGTCTTGCAGGGCAGACTGGTAAAGTGAACGATCGCGAGCGTTGGAACACTGTGAAGAACCTCAGGAGCTTATTTACTGTCCTCAAAGAACTAAAGGAACACAAGCATGGGAACACTGCAAGAACCTCAGAAGCTTATATGCTGCCCTGAAAAAAACTAAACAAGCATGAGCGCAAGAACGTCGTGAGAAACCGCAGGGGCTCTTTTTCTGCCCAGGAAAAAGTTAAACAGTCGAAAGAACGGGATGGGCAGACGCATCAAAATATAGTAGCGGCCGACGCACCAAAATGTAGTGGTAGCTGACGCACCAAAATGTGTGATTCTCTGATGTAGAGGCGACCATGTTGGCGGTTCGAAGATCAGGCTGCTACTTGGCGGCAGGAGACATCCAGGAAGGGCCGGTAGAGTGGCACGGCTGGGATGCCCTGATGGGTGACGATGCAGAGGTGATTGACTTTTAGGTTTAGGTTTAATGAATCATAGAGCAGAACATCAAAACTGAAGAACACGACCGGCGAGAGAGGCGCGAGTTCAGGCTCGAGCTGGCACTTGTAGCAACACAAATAGTGCCCGTGACGACGCAACAATCTAAGTAAGAGTAAAGCTCATATGCACTACGTCGTGCACTTCGACCGGAAATGGCTATACGCACTATGCGGAGAGCATATGCCATTTGGGTCACCCTTTTCGGACGGCGCGTGTATCACTGGTGAGCGCGTTAACCCCAACCCCAACCCCCCCCCCCGGCCTGCATTCACGCCACTTCGCGGTGACAGTGTGCAACCGCTAATTACAAAACTTAACCCGTCCAGCCGGCAACCCAAGCCCCGCTGTCCCCAACTGCACCTCCGGAAAGAAAGTCGTATACCATTTAGTTCTGCAAAGTTTCGTCAACAACAATCTTTTTTTTTCAGTGTTAATCATAAAAAATAAATGTCGTAAATATCGCCAAATGCCCAACAGCAGCAAAACAAAAATGTTCTAGAAAAAAAAAAAGTAGGCCCATCGAGGATCGAACCCGCGTCCACTTGCGTAGGAAGCGGACACCTTAACCGCTATGCTATGCCTCCGCATCGGAAACTTGTAACCATTCGTTTTATACGAGCTTCGCGTAGTGCGTGTGGCAATTTCCAGTAGAGGTGCACGACGTGTGCGTATCGCTTTACTGGTAAAAGCCAATTACTACAATGCCACTGCACTGCAACCCGCTACTGAATCGGAAGTTCACGCGCTACGTACGTACAGCCGGGAGATCACAACCACGACGGGTGCAGCTCAGAAATCCAACCGCTCCGAGATTGAGGAAAACAGTACGGGCGGATACAGTCACATACCTATGAGCATGTTTACCCTGTCGATCATCGGTCACAGTGTTCAATGGTTCAATACGATCAGATATACAACTAGTCATTTTGTTTCACACTCTTGCGACCGAGTAAGAAGAGAGACCAGACCAGTTTTTAAGCCTTTTGCGACTTCCTAGGACCGGATGCGCTAAAGCGGAGCTGGTCCTGAGAGATCGCAAGGGGCTTAAAAATCGGTCTGGTCTCTCTCGGTCGCAAGAGTGTGAACGGGCCTTAAATGCGGAAAAAACAATATCCTTACCTCATTTCGGCAAACACTCACGACAGACCAAACGGGTCGTTCGTTGTTGTTGATGCCAAGCCAGGCCCAGCTAGTTGAGAACCACACTCTAAGAAAAATGGAGGAAAAAAGTAGCAACGGCGCGTCTTCCTCCTCTACTACTGACGCGCCCCCAAGCGGGCACGAGAAGAAGGGAGGAACGAGACGTTTTCCTCCTTCTCCAGGCAGACGGGAGAAAGCTTTCGCCCTCCCGACGCATCTTCTTTCGGTTTCGTTTTTCGAGCAGGTCGCGCACGTTGTTTAATAAATGCTGTTGAGTTGATTGAGCTTCAGCGGCAGCGAAGGCCGCCTGTAATCCACGATTTGCAAAAAGCTGCTGCGCATGCGCGAGCAGAGTTTGGTTGGAAAACAAATGGGCGTGCCGGCAATTCCTAGGCTGCGACAGAGGCGCGGGAGCGAGTACGGCCGGGCGAGAGTTCGCGAGTCGCTTTGTTTGTCGTCACGCCGGCCCACTGTGTTGCGCTTGGTTGCACGAATTACTTCTACGGCAAAGAGAACGCCGAGTTTTTTTAGATTTCCGTCGGCCAGGCTGTATCCTGCAAAGAGAAGCTTGGATAGCTGCCGCGAGAAGAAACACGGACGGCTTACGCTCACCATGGCAGCCGAACCAGCCGAACTGCCGGATCTGCAGCGCGCATTTTGTCACGGGTACGTCGATTTTGCAGCACCCGGAAAGGGAGAAGAGGCTGCACGGCCGGACAGCTTGCGTGCACGAGCTTTACGCCCACGTGTATCAAGGCAAACCAAAACTATGCGTCACGAAGCCTAGTTGTTTTCCAACCACCTTCCAGCCTTGCACTCATGTTTCCGGCGTTGCGCGATAGGTGGCGCCACTATTTTGCAAATCGTGGATTCCGTCTTCTAGTCCAAACGTGCGGAACATTTCGGTTGCATTGACGTTTTCATCATTAATATTTTATCAAACGAGCAAACGAAGCCGCTAGAAACAGCGAAGTTCAGGAGCAGTGCCAGCAGCGCCACGTACACTGGGTAAGATGACCGTAAACCACGCGGAACGGTTTCAACTGTTTCGACGTTTCGACGTTATGGAAATCGCAGGAACTGCGTCCAAGACAGGCAGGTTTTGCTGCCGGCTGCCTGGGTGCCTTCCGTGCTGAGTTCGGTTCTGTTTTCCGATGCCGAGTGCAACCGGCGTTCAACGTGCTTCTGTATTTGTGCGTGTCAGCAACATAGCAGCAACATCGTGATGGCAGTGTTGTGGGTTGTGAACAGAAGACTGGAATTATCGCCGATATGACCGTGTGTTCGCGTATCAGCAGTGTAACAACAAGATGAGGTGACGTAAACTGTCGGGCATTGATGCTGCTGGTCGGGCCGTGATCGGAGGGGGCGGGGTGCCGCAGGTTGACATTCCGCTCTACATTAAAACGTTTAATACCACTTGAGGGATTAGGTGCAATCGATCAACGTGCGGATAGTCATGTTGGAACGCTGGTCTGAACAGTAAGCTCCTAACATACAGTGGCCAATGTGACTGTCGGTTGTCTTGTCCCCGAGAGCGATTGCTCTCTGAGGAAAGGACTGAACAGTACGAAATCATGACGGAAAGAACGTATATTTACATGTTGGAATTTTAGCATTGAAAAAGAATAGTAGGTAAAATCGAAAAAAAAAGCTACCCATTATTTTGCTGATTAAATATACTACGGTTCCTGGAGAAACTGCCCTCCAAGTGGCGCGCTGGGATGACCGCTAGAATTTTTCGTGCTCGCCACGGAGTAGCTCCGTACACTTAACACCTGCCGCAAGTCGCGGCTTTGAATGCATTCAAGTTGATCGAAAAGCGATTTCTCAGCCTGTGAAGCATCACTTCCAGCTGAGTGAATATCCGCTCTACAGAGATTAATTCAAGACAGCAATTGCAACCGTGCGCGAACAGCACAAATAGAAAAACAAACACTACATTAGAAATACAGGCTACGACTTGCCGTGCGGCGAAACAAACTCATGGCTTCGAACCGCATTGGAGCGGCTTGATTTATTGGCTTTCAAATAATTACGGCATGATTGAGCGTTTGATTTTCAATAAGAGATTCATCCCCTGAGCCATTAAAAATACTCTCAGATGTATGACATTGCTGGAAAAAAATCAACGTGCTGGGTATATTTTTATTGCTTATTCAGTCACCGAGAAATTCTGTACGTTCAAAACGACCAGTATAAAAGACGGAAACGCGGAGCTCGGGTGTAGTGTGCGGGTCAGTGTGCCGTTGTATTGATGTTTGTATGTGCAATGTATGTGTATGCTCTCAATGTATGTTCACCTGATGCTTGTAGTATGCGTGATGTGTGTATAGTGGAGGTTCCCGAAGGTCCCGCAGCGGAATGGTGGCCTGAGGAAATAAAATTTTTTTTGTAGAACATGAATTGGACAGTACCTAGCGCCACCTAGCCTAGCTACTTGCAATTACTCTGCTTGACCCTGCCATCTGGTGGCAAGCGATTTAACCTTCTTTCACGCTACGCGATAAACAGCGGCTTCGAGTTTGTTCTTTTGAGAGCGGCTTTTGGTTTCGCGGATTGGTTTGCCATTCCTCCGTGATATGCGGTTGACGAGGGAATTGTGACTCGAGAAACAGCAAAGGTAAGACGTGAAGTGCGCGAAGTGACTGGGTATCGGTTGTCTCCGATTAACATCGCAGTGCTGTCGACGAGAAGACTGAGTAACTGCTTTCGAAACGCAAGTTTCTGTACCTGTGGGGGAATCTGGCTTCAGAAATAAACACAGTTCGCGGAAAGCTCGTGTTACGCTTTTATTTGCTGCTCCTCTCGTCCCGTACAAGAGACGTAGCGTCCTCGGTAAGCCTTATTGAGCTCGATTTGCTCGATTCAGGGCCGCCATAATGAGATGCAGGCGACGGAGGAACTAGTTGCTCCCCTGCTTCAGGGACGAAAGTTTCTCCCTTTCTGAAGGAACATAGGTTACAAGACCGTTCCTCCCCTAAGGGAGGACTATCGATACCCTTTTTTCTAAGAGTGCGGTGTTGCTGCTCGCGCCGACAAAATTTGTATTCCACCAATTTACGCGAATTGCCCAACAGATGTGAACTTGGCGGATCTTAAAAGATCACGAAAGCTAAGGAAGAACATAATTTATAGTCTTTATGTAGTTATCTAAGTTACTAATATCATTTACGGCTGCCTGCACATGAATATCAGATTCGAAAGTGTTCACCATCCCCGTCGTCATCTGCAGAAAGGTGGTCATTCCACAGCGGTTTGGGGTCGTGACTTTGCCCAAAGGCTGGTAACTCGCCTTTTGATTAGTCAAAGCCTCCAAAGCGCCATTTTACTACCCAGGTTGTAGTCATTTTTTTTAGAGTGTAAGCTATAGATGAGTAATATAGCAAGCGCGGTGCAACCGCTAAGCTAAGGTCTTTAACGTGCACCACGCAGTAGTGGTACACGACCGCACGCCGGTACGATGCTCATCTATAGCCGGTGACAGGTCAAGAATGAAGTGGAAGCCCTCCCACCCCTTTCCACTTCAGCGGAGTGAACGGTGGAGAGGATGCTCGCCTTCTCCAGCGTTCGCTCCATACTAAAGAGGAAAGAGGTGGGAGGAGCTTCCACTTCGTTCTTGACCTGTCACCGACTATAGAAACGGACATGGATGGGGATTGAGCTCAGGATCCCTGGGTTCTGCAGCGCGAGCTTTAGCTCCACGTGATCCGAGCTGGTCGTGCGGTAGCCCACTCGGCTACCGATTCCCCGTCCAACAATTTATTAGGGACCTTTAGCAAACCGTTGCCGTGCTCCGCGTACCGCACTACCGGAGCCTTTGAAGCATGCTTTTAAGCGCGCGCCCCGCGGTCACGGTACCACCCGGGCGCGCGCTTAAAAGCATGCTTCAAAGGCTCCGGTAGTGCGGTACGCGGAGCACGGCAACGGTTTGCTAAAGGTCCCTATTATCTTTAAAAAACGCTCGAGATTAAAAAAAAGAAAAAAAGATCCCAAGCGACTAAGGAGATTTTGTCTTAGTCGCCTGGGTAGTAACGTGGGGCGTCTTAAAATTTCGCGCGGTCATGTTTCCCCGCTATATTTAGCGAAAACATTTCCCCGCTACGTTTAGCGAAAAGTTTTCTCACTATGTTGGGAAACATTCCCCGCTAAATTTAGGCGGAAAAAATTCCCCGCTAAATTGAGCGGAAAATATTTTCCGCTAAGTTTAGCGGAAAAATGTTTCGCTAAATTTAGCGGAAAAAATTCCCTGACAAATTTAGCGGAAGAAATTCTCCGCAAAATTCAGCGGAAAAATTCTTCACTAAATATAGCGGAAAAAGTTCCCCGCTAAATTCAGCGAAAAATTCCCACTACGTTTAGCGAAAACAATCTCCGCTAGATTTAGCGGAAAATTGTCTCTGCAAACTGCGTTGTAACGTTGCTTTTAAAACGATTAGACTTTTTCTGACTCTATCAGTTATTCAGAAGCAAATTTGACCACAGTGGCCATGCGCTTAAGGTTACTGTTCATGTCCGACGATTGTTTTCAGGTACCGATATATTTTTTTACTTTTAGTTTTGGTGTGGTGTCGGCCAAGTATAGAGGCCGAGCACCGACCCTAGCCCAAGCGCCGAAGTGACAGTCGTGAAGGTTCCCCAAATTATGTCCTTTTCTTTTTCTCGGAGAGCACTTCATTTGCTGCGATGATAACGAATATGCACGTCACAAAATGTTAACAGTACCGACAATACAAAACAAAAATGAAACTTAAGTGTTGCCGGACGCGAAACAACATATCCTACCCCTTAAAAATAACATTGAAATATTCAATATAAAACATATTTTGACACGTTGTCCTGCAAGCCGGTAGTCGAAGGGTCCGAGCAGACGTTTGCAAAGGCTGCCGACTCCTGTCATCTTCCGCTTCTTGTCCGGCGCCTTCTCCTCCTTAATCTAGAAGAGCGGTGGGCTCCTCCAACCCTTCTTTGGCTTCAGGCACCGTTGAAGTGCTGTCACTCCATTCACTTGTCGAGGGGCGACTTGCCTCTAGCTGCGTGCTCGTTTTTGAGGCATGTGACGTGCACCAGTCAACTTGCAAGCATTCGCCCTATGTGATGGCCCACGAGAACAAAGGTACTAGGACCCTTCTGTCCAACAAATTGTAGGAGTTTACTATACTACACATTACCTTTCTCGGAAAATATTGGCTTCTTCACCCTCCCAAAGTCACTTGTATGACACTTTGGGGTCTTCACCCCTCTCTTCCTTTCGGCGCATTCCTTGCGGTTCATCTTCTCGTCTTTACCCGTTCCCGGAGCTTCGCCATCTCTGGCCTTGGTGTAGTAATGAACCTTGGTCCAGGGATTCCACAAGTGCCCAGCATAATCCGTGGCGCACGACCATGTACAAGTACAGCAGGTGAAACTCCTGTCGTGGCTTCCGGCGTACGCCTGTAAATAAAAAGGTAGTGCGTGGCAACAGTGTCCAGGGAATACTCCTCCATCAGCGCCAGCTGGTTTTGAACCGTTTTATCTGCTCGTTACTGTGAGGATTATAGGTGAAAGAGCAGGTTTTGCTTGATCCCCCATTGGTGGAGAAAATTATTAAAAGTAGTGGACGTGAGTTCAGGCCCATGATCGGTTAAGATGTGTTCTGGGAATCCTTCGCGACTGAAGACAACTGTGAGAAACTTCATCACAGTTTTAGAAGTGACATCTGAGACAAAACAGACATTCGAAGAGTAATTGGCTGTAGTGGTGCTAGTGCAGGTTTTTCCAAATTTTAAGCCGCGTGGCAAACGTTGCAACAGTGAACGGGTTCCTCCACTTCCTATCCACCTTCGGCCACCAGTAGTGGTCACGTAATCGCTACTTCGTCCGCACAATGCCGTGATGTCACTGGCGTGCAGCTTTCAGGAATGTTGAAATCTAGGTAGCTGCAGGAATGATTACAGGAATGAACATGGTGGGCGGATCATCCGCCACGTTGTTGTCACCCCCGCGGTGATAAAGTACGTCAATGTCATGGTAGAGCAGGCGAGAAGACCATCTTGCGATCAGGGTAAACCGACGACCTGCCACTTGTTTTAACAGTAGAGTAAGCATGCGGTGCCTGGTGGTCGGTTCGTTGTTCAAACTTTCTTACCCACGAGAAGTGCTTGTACTCGCATGCCCATACACATGCCAGTGCTTCTATCTCCTCAACGGACTATTTACGCTCAGCTTGGGAAAGGCTTCTAGATGTAAAAGGGATTGCACGAGGTTCATATTGTAACTTTTGCCTTGCTCGGCTGCGAGTCTATAATCTGAAACGTCCGTGGTCATGGCTATTAGCAGTCAAGGGTGAAATATGTGTATGGCATTACAGGTATAGAAAAAGCTGTTTCACTTCACGGAACCTTTGGGCGGCCTTGTCAATCCAGGAGAAAGCAACATGAAGCCGCAGGAGCTTGTGAAGTGGCTCTACAATATCTGCGTAGTGGGGCAGCAATTTGGCATAGTCGTCAATGAGCTACAGGAGCGATCCCAGCTCGTTATTAGACCGAGATGCATCCAGAATGGCATCAACCTTCGACTGCAACGGTTTCTCGTGGCCGACGACATGTCCCAAGATCTTCAACTCCCGTGTGTTAAATATTCACTTTCTGTTGAGTCGTTGATTACCAGCAGAGATACAGCGTGAGACACCTCGAAGGTTTGCAGTGTGTTCAGCCTCTAACTTCCCATAGGCGATTACATCGTCTATGTAGCAAGCACTTCCTTGCATTCCTCGAGAAGGGCAGTCATAATTTTTTTAAACGTAGCTGGGGCGGAAGCGACGCCGAAGCATACACGACAAAATCAGAAAAGGCCCGCATGGGTGACATAAGTTGTGAGGCCACGACTGTCGTGTGTCAGCTCCATGTGGTGATAGGCTGCTGCTTGGTCGATTTTTAAAAAAGAGTAGGCGGCACAAACTAAGTGGCGCAGCAGTTCATCCCTGTGAGGGAGAGGTAACTCATTGACGATGATGGCCTTATTAGCCTCACGCATATCCGCACACAGCCGAATCGTTGCGTCTCGCCTGCGAACAACGACAAGCGGAAAAATCCCATCAGATGCGTCCACTCGTTCAATAATGCCCCCTCGCAGTTCGGCAGACACCTGTTTTGAAGAGCCAAAGGAAGCTGACAAAGCTTTGCAGCAAAAGGAGTCACATTGAGTTTGCGATGGACGTGATTCGCGAACCCTCTCAGGTCTCCGCTGTCGCCCATGAACAAAAATCCTAATTCTGACACAAACAGGGCTAAGGTCGAGGGCTAGTAGAAGTGGGCAGGACAGGTGCTGCTTGGACAGGGCAGCGCCCGTTCTGTCCACTTCTACTAGTCCTCATTTTAGCACTGATTGTGTCATGCTCAAAAAGGGGACTGGTAGAAGAAGTAAGCAGGCCGGCGCCGTTTAGACAGGACAGAGCCCGTACTGTCCACCTCTTCTGCTAGTACTAGTCCTTAGCGCGGTTTGCGCCATAATGTTTAACCAACTATCCCACCAGTTCATTTTCTTAAAATGTCCAAATTCGTCGCGAAATTTCGCTGAGAGTGGCGTGGAAGTTTTACTCGTTTGGAGGCACAGCAGGGTAGACCCTTGGATGCACAAGTCAAGATTACGAATGGCGACCACTTCAAATACTGCAGTTCCTTGTTGAAGAACGTAGAACAGAACGCAGGTGAACCGCCGTTGGTAGAGGACATTCGCGAGAAAGCTGCCCTTCACTTTGATTTCGGCGCTAGAGTATTCAAGTAGCATTATGGATGGCAAGAACATTGCCGCAGTCGTTTCAAAGTTTCCATGTCGATATCTTCTGTGATTATAGATACTGAAGAACCTGTATCTATCAAAAACTGCACGTCCACACCTTCAACTTGCTCTTCGACGAAGATTCCACGGCGCGCGTTGACAGCAGCCTCTCTGCAGGAGCGTCGCAGCTCACAGGACTCTCTCCACCTTCACGGACTTCACGCTCTGCGGATATGTCCCAGACCGGCACACCTCATGTAGATGACCTATCTTTTTGACACCTCAAGCACCGCCTATCTCTAGCTTTGCAGCTACCCTAATTGGTGAAATGCTGCGCTGACCCGCATTGATAGCACCGACGCTCTCGCACATTTCGCGTTGGAGTCGAGCGTCGCGTCTCGGCGGCGTCAGCACCTTGGCCGCGTTCACACTTGCCTTATATGCACATACTGCACTTCTTGGAAAGCGAAAGACTCTTGCGAACTTCTTAAAGTCTCTCCGTAATTGACCACAATAGCAATTGCCTTGTCCAGCGTCCCGGCCGCGCCTTCCATTCAGAAGCACTCAGGCAGCCTGTGCGACGTTACGAAGAGACAAGCCGGTCCGGAACAGCGATGTCATTAGGCCCCTCGGGTTCACATTTTACCGCAAGCTTTCATAGGCTGGCATTCTCACGTTCAATGTCTTCACGAGAAAGGACAATACTTAGGGTGTTGTACAGAAAGAAGAAACGTAATAGTTCAGACCTGAGCTTACCAATTGTTTTCTTGTAAAACGCGGTCTTTAATCTACACTCTTAGAAAAAGGGTCAGTATAGTCCTCCCTAAATGGAGGAACGCTCTTGACACATATGGTCCTTCAGGAAGGGAGAAACTTTCGTACCTAAAGCAGGGGAGCAAAAGTTCCTCCGTCGCCTGCCTCTCATTATGGCCGCCACGAATCGAGCAAATCAAGCTCAATAAGGCTTAACGAGAACACTAAAGCTACTGTACGAAGCGAGAGGAGCAGCAAATAAAAACGTAACACGAGCTTTCCGCGAACTGTATTTATTTCTAAAGCCGGCTTCCCCTAGCAGGTAAAGAAACTTACGTTTCGAAAGAATTAAGCCACTCAGTCTTGTCATCGTCAGCACTGCGATGTTAAACGGAGACAACCGGCACCCAGTTTGCGCACTTTTCGTCTTACCTTTGCTAATCCTCGAGCCACAATTCCTTCGTCAACCGTTGCGTCAACCGCACATCAACCGCACATCACGCAAAAAAAGCAAATCCGAAGCAGCCTCTTGGCTTATTTCAGCATGGTAACACGAAATTATGGCGTAGCCGCGTAGCGTAAAAGGAGGTTAAATCGCTTGCCACCGGATTGCAGGGTCAAGCAAAGTAATCGCAAGTAGCTAGGGCTAGGTGGCGCTAGGTACCGTCGAATTCACGTTTTACCAAAAATATTTTTATTTTTTCACGTCACCCTTGCGCTTCCGGATCCTCTATTATACACACACATAGATATATTACGCATCACAGACAAGCATCAGCTGAACATACATTGAGCGCATACACATGCATTGCACATACAAACATCAATACAACAGCCAACAACAGCACACTAACCTGATCATCACTCCCAACCTCTGCGTTTCCGTCTTTCATACTGGTCGTTTTGAACGTACGGAATTTCTCGGTGAGTCCCTAAGCAATGAAAAATATTCCTAGCATGTTGATCTTTTTTCCAGCAATGTCATACCTCTGAAAGTATTTCGAATGGCACAGGGGATGAATCTCTTATTAAAAAGTAACGCTCGATCATGCCGTAATTATTTGAAAGCCAATAAATCGAGCTGCTCCAATGCGGTTCCAAGCCATGAGTTTGTTTCCCCACACGGCACTTCGTAGCCAGTATTTCTATTGTAGTGTTTGTTTTTCTATTTGTGTTGTTCGCGCACGGCTACAATTGCCGTCTTGAATTAATCTCTGTAGAGCGGATATTCGCTCAGCTGGAAGTGATGCTTCACGGGCAGAGAAATCGCTTTTCGATCAACTTGAATGCAGTCAAAGCCGCGACTTGCGGCAGGTGTGAAGTGTACGGAGCTACGCCGTGGCGAGCTCGAAAACTTGTTGCGCTCATCCCAGCGCGCCACTTGGAGGGCAGTTTCTCCAGGAACCGTAGTATATTTAAACAGCAAAATAAAGGATAGCTTTTTTCTTTCGATTTTACCTGTTTTTTTAATGCTAAAATTCCACTGTAAATATACGTACTTTCCGTCATAATTTCGTACTGTTCAGTCTTTTCCCCAGAGCGCAATCGCTCTCGGGGACCAACAGTCGCATTGGCCACTGTACGATAGAAGCTTACCGTTCAGACCAGCGTTCCAACATGACTATCCGCACGTCGATCGACTGCACCTAATTCCTCAAGTGGTCTTAAACTTTTTAATGTAAAGCGGAATGTCAACCTGCGACACCCCGCCCCCTTCGATCACGGCCCGACCAGCAGCATCATTGCCCAACAGTTTACGTCATCTCATCGTGTTGTTACACCACTGATACGCGAACACACGGTCACATCGGCGATAATTCCAGTCTTCTGTTCACTACGCCAACACTGCCATCACGATGTTGCTGCTATGTTGCTGACACGCAGAAATACAGAACCACGTTGAACGCCGGTTGGCACTCGGCACGGGAAAACAGAACTGAACTCAGCGCGGAAGGCACCCAGGCCGCCGCCAGAAAAATCTGCCTGCCTTGGACGCAGTTCCGGCGATTTCCATAACGTCGAAAACGTCGACGCACGTCCGCGTGGTTCCGCTACTGTAGTTCCGCGTGGGTCCCGCAATCCGGAGACAGACAGTCCTTTGTTTATATACGTAGACATTTTTGTGTGACTTGATTGTTTAGTTTCTCCTGCTGTTATTTCTGTACTTTTATTTCCCAGCACAGTGCACTGCTTCCCAGGCCACTCAGCTGTTGGCAGGCACTTAAATAAAAATACCTACCTTACCTATCTAGTTCGTGGCATAGTGTTTCTTTACAAATTGATTAATACTGCAATTGACTCTCCTTTTCTAATAAGATTTTATTCAATTTTTTCGAACGTCAAACCAGGATTAGGGCAATCGTTTATCTCTGTAATGTGCGTTGCGACACTCATTTGTCTAGGATTCTGCACACGTAACGTAAGTCCGACAATACATGCCTTGATTTCGCTGCTCCTTTTTTATTGGTAAAAACAAGTCCTAGGCATGTGTACTAACTAGGATATGACAACGTTTTTTGTTTTTTTTTAACCTGAATGAATGCACCCTTATTTAGGCCTTAGAAATGTTTTGGAACACTCAATAAAACACGATTGATTGATTGATTGCTATCAACAAGGATATACAAAGTCTGTCCGTTCATGTAGATAAAAAGTATATTAAAGTTGGGTGATTATCTCTCGAATTACTTTAACAATTTCAAGGTATATCTTTCTATGTGAACAAAGGATATACAAAATCTGTCCACTCATGTTGAAACAAAAGATATTAAATATGGCTGATAAAATGTAATTGAATTTGATTCAATTTGTTAACATCTTATGTCCATGAACGCGTGTATGAGAAAACTCCATAGATAGTCAATTCAAGTAGGATGATAGAAAGTGGGTCTGATTGAAAGTCGCAAGAGTGTTTAGGAAAGCGCAAGGATCTCTATGGATAGTTGGACTTTTTTTTTCGTAAGGTGGCACTCATGTAAATCTATACCATTTTTATTCAGTTGAAACTAAAACCAGTCACTTTTTATAGTATGAGGGTGTTCAGGGACAACATTCACTTTACGCTCATCATAATCATCATAAGTATCACCCTCAATTATTTTACAATATATTTTTTTTATTCTTATCTACTCGAGCATTCGCGTCTGTCGGATTTTTTCAAGGGCAGTCGCAGAATAAATCTGTCCCCGGATCTGCCCGTCTTGTCCTCACAACTCGGTGGAGGTGCGGGCACCTGCGCTCCGTTAGTAACGAGCATCGATGCTTACTGAATGCGCTAGCGCCCAGCATAAGTAGTACATACAGTTACACTGATATCATTGCTACAATACTTTCGCGTGTAAAAATCGCACGTTCCTGCGAACTGCGTCAGGCTCTTTGCAGCGGGTCGTTGGATGGAAAACGCTTAATCGCCTGTACAAAGGCCAAAAAAATTCGTATGATATATCTTCTTTATATATATATAACAGCTGCCAATCTTCGCCAGTACTGACTGCATTAAATTCGTGAAAACAGAAAGTAGGATCATTCCATTATGTTTGGAATTGGCACCGGCAAAGAGGATGGACTTTGTTATTTAAGGGATACCTGTACAATATTATTCTCTAATACCTAAGCGATGCTTCATGCAAGGAAACGTTTAAGATATCCAGCGCTTTGCGATGAGGCTACGCATTGCGCCATCTTTTGACGACAAAGTGACTTCACAATACGATTCATCGATCCCCTCTTCCCGCCATGGAAGACGCATCCCTTCCGAATAGCTGCAAGAGAGGGCGCACTAATTTCAGCCGCTGATAATATGAAAAGGCTGCGAGAGGTGGCAGCACCTGCATCGCTACGCGAGTATGCGCGAATAGAGCTTGCATTAAAAAGAAAATAAAAACAGTTTCGCTCTTGGGTAAAACCTTCAGACAGTTTTTCGCTATTAGAAAATTCATTTAAACAAATAAGTACGGGATATTCCATAGAATGCGTGCAAAGCAGGCAGTTTATGCATACATGACTAACAAATACAAAAGCGACTCATATAATTCTTTCTGTAATACGAAAAAGTGTTTGTTTCTTCTTATATCGAGGTCCACCGAAAAGAATGCCTGTGTACACGGTGGCCTAATCTACAAGAAAAGTCGATGAAAAATTGTAGTACCTATTTCAGTGGATACAGAACAACAATCAGAGGTCTTCCTGGACTTGAGTTGTCGCGAACCTGCCGCAGTTCAAGTTGGAATTTTTCAACTTTTAACTTAAAGCTAGTCAAATAGTTTAATATTATGCGTAGGTGAATGAAATAAACACGAGTTGGCACTGTCCTGCATAGGAGCGCAGCCTTTGAATCACGTAGCTAAAGCAGAAAAAGTCTATACATTGTATTTTATAGACCTTTCTCACAAGGGCGCCACAATCTTGAAATATCGTCACTTCCAGTATGGGCGAAAACATTGTTATGCCGTCGCTACGCCATTAGAATGCATTTAGGATTTAAGCGTAACCGTCACCCATTCTCGCTTTGTCTCCACTCTTTTTTTTTTTTTGTTGCTATTTGCAGGTTGAAACGTTTTATTATTTTTTCGTCGCCCATACCGCATATGCCTACTTGGCGGTCGGGGGGGAGTGTAAGCCTAAAAGGTCTATATTGCGTAAGTGTTATAGGATATTACTTAAAATATAAAACACGTCTTTTCGTACAAATACATTTTCTTCAAACTTCTACATTTTTCTAGGGACCGAGGAACACTATAAAAAGAGTCAAACTTCGTCTAAATTTACGAAACTTTCAAAGGTTCGCCCCTCCAGCGCGAGCTCCTTACCTTCAAAATAACATGCTGCTGTCATCTGTGAGCTACAGGGCTGCACGCGAAGCCAAAGCACGACGGAAGACAACGATAGTGCTAACTGAATGCTGGGCATTCGAAAAGGTACGCCCTGCCGTTCTCATCTTTCTAGCGACTCGTGAACAAAGAAAGAGACGGAGAAGTGCAGTCGAAGGTTATCGTGTTGCTTAACATGTGTTGCCATTTCGGGAGCTCCAACAAGAACAATGAGATCATAGATTTGAGCTCAAAAAGCCGCATCACAACAGTAAAAAAAAATAGCTCCTCTCATAACGGCCGGCAGGATCATCAGTCTGGTCTCCATATGTTCAATAGGATCCAAACACTGCAGCTACACTGATAATATACATCGTACAAAAGACAATCGGGAGACACTGTTTGAGGTGTGGGTTTTCCTTGTAGGAGACTGCCCTGTAGCATTGGTAATAAATATTGCCCTCAGACTTTTTTGAAGCATACATGCGTTTAAAATTAACGTGCTTCGTACGCGATTAAGGCGTGCCGCAGATAATTCTGTTTTAACTGTCTGCATGGAACGCCGTCTCATTTTGTTTATTGATATGTCAGCGGTGTGACTACAGCTTACCATGGAGGTAGGAAGCCTCTGGAGGCGACATGACGCTACCAGAGGTAAAGCCGCTAGTGTGGAGGGACACACCACCAACGATGACCAAAGCCACAGCTCTTTTGGCCACTAATGGGGACGTGTCCCTTCACACTTCGAATACCATAGCTGTTTTGGTCACCCTCGGACCCGAGGGTGGCGAAAACAGCTCTGGTTTTTGTCATTGGGGGAGAGGGGGGGGGGCTTTCAACAATTTTGGTTTAGTGTCTGGTGGCACCATGTCACATCCAAGAAGCTTCCTACCTCCATCACGCGTGATAATTCGGTGGCAATCCTGAAGCACAAAGAAGGCTACGGGTACGCGGGTCGATGCCATGAAATCTCCTCATTCAGCGTACTTACTCATGTGCTGGAAGCTATTTCATAAAAACGCTGAAATGAAAAAAGAAAAAAATAGAGGGACCAAGTTGGAACAAGTGTATTAAAAAATAATTTAGGAACAAAACTGTTTAGCGCAATACTTACGCTGCCAGACGCAATTTAGGTAGAAGTATAACCTTGCCCATAGCGAAAAGAGCGTAACTAGCTACGTTGCTTTTCTCGGCTTTCATTAGTTGGAGAGACGATTGTCGTGTGGAGTGTTTGTTGTAAAATTATTTCTCCGTTCCGTGGTAGTCTTTAATTTGACATATATATATTTTTTTCCTTCAGGAACGAACTACTATTAGATGGAGTCATTCATTTTTTTAATACTATCACAAGATCGTCTTTTCCACTTCGGTTTCAAATGATAACAAACATGGCTGCCGGAATTACGTAGCGAGCATTTTCTCACACCACTTATCTCGTTGAATTTGTCTATTTTTATTGATGCGAAAGCAGTAACTGTCGCATGGAGCAAAACGGCGTTATCAGCTTTTGATGCCGCGCGAAACGGCACCTAAATTCCCCTGTCCCATGGAGCAAAGCCTGTAGTCTGTAGCAGCGAATCGACGAATAAACTCCCAACGGCTGCCGCACTTTATAGTTCTGAGGAATGCCACCCCACAGAGAGGCCCCCTCCATGGCGCAGCGGCCCGTTCGCCGGTAAGAGGGTGAGGGTGGCCGGGCTCTGCAGAGCGGCCAGGCTCAGAGCCCGCCCGGGCACTCTCCACGAGAGGTCGTCCGGCCGGGCTCTGCGCGGCGCGCAACTTGTAGGAATACACTAGGTATACGAATGCTTTCGCATTCCTCCCACGTTAGCAATCCTAAGTGTCCTCCTGTAATTTTTTTTATGAGTACGAGTTGCTTCACGTTCAACCAGGTACTGAGAGGAAGGTCTTAACTGACGTAGTTTGCAGGAAACGACTTTAGCAAGTACACGCCTTCGGAACCGCTCTGCTGGTGCTTGATTTCGTGGAGGGACTGGCGTAAGTCTAGCATCCCCCGTCAACTATTTTGCTTGATCTGGCTTGATTTGTTCGTTTGAGCGTTTGAACCTTTTGATGCTGAATAAATGTGTAGTTTAACGCCAAAGTGACCCGGCTAGTCTGTAAATCGTGCAAAAGTTGTTACTGTGACCGTTGTTTCTGTATTGAGATGTAACCTAGACAGGAAAAAATGGGAGGGCCATATGGCTAGAATCACTTGGGTGTTCGCCTTCTATTAGGTTTTCTTGAGGTATGTTTCCGTCATTTCGCTTCGGCAGGTGTTTAGCTTTCAAGTTTGCAGCAGTGCACCTGTCCTGCTAGCGCGAAAAATACTAGGTCGCGTTTTAGTTGTGCGTCATGACGCTAACGCACGTTCTTCGCAGACGCTATGCAAGAAAACAAGGACAAAAATCCTGACATACTTGTGAACCCTGGGACGGGGAAGATGAGAAAAAACAAAACAAAAACAAAAAACGGAAGAAAATACCACATAGTCTCAAACGCCACTGAAAATTTATTGATTAGAATATTCCAATAAACAGACATTCAAACACAGAAGAAACCGGAAAGAGAGACCCAAAATGCATAAACTGGATGCACACCGATCTCTAGCAGACAGGCTAAGCCACTCGACAGGCTCAAAACATGGGCAGGAAGTAGGCCCTTGACAACCGAACAAAACCACCTCCAGAAAAGGTCAACCATTCAGGGCGAACTCAGAAACCCCTGGAAACGTAAGTCCTAAATCTTCTTCTTACAACAATATGTCTTCAAACCAGCTAAAGATAGCATTCTACGTCATAAAAGCCAAAACTCTTTCATGCGATTACTCATAAATAGAAATGGTTGGCTCACACAGTTACCATGCCCGCATGTACACAAAGACTCCTTATTTAGTCTCCTAAACAAATTCTTCTCCTTACAGAGATCTGAAGTTTGAACCCAAAGAGGCGAACATTATTATGCGGGCTCATATGTTTAGCAAGTTCCAAATTCCGCAACTTATTTTATACATTTCTTTTGTGTTCCATGAGGCGGTCATTGACACAACGCCCCGTCTTTCCAACAAGACACAACACGTAGTTCAAGAGATTCTTGTACACCACGTCTATGACACAGCTCATCTAAGGGTCTCATTGTTATTTTCCGCAACACGTTTCAGGCCGGAAACTGAAAGGTGTGAGTTTGCTTAATCGAAGTCCGACCGAAAAACTAACGTTGACATGAATTTCGTACCTAGAAGTGCTTTTAAGCAATCCGAGAAATCATGAACGTAAGAAACACCCTCAAACTTTGGTTTCTTCGTTTAAACAAACTCAGTGCCTTTAAAGGCGACTATGAGTTGTCCGCGCACGCTTGAACCAATAAATTCCAAACTATACCCAGGAAATCTCCTTCCGATACAATGAAACCAAGCCCATTTCAGTGCGCTACAAATTAGTGACCTCACTACTCCCACTTTTACGAGCTTGGAATAAGCCCTCCACCTGGACAAAACTCCCCTAGCAGCCTCTTTCCTGTACGACCAGCAAAGCACTCCATGATTCAATAGCTGCAAGTCTACAAACTCTAACCTTCCATTCTTCACCGACTCAGAAGTGAATTTTAACTCCGGTACAGCATTCAAAATAAAGTAATGATCCTCATCAGCGGCGCGGCGTGTTGATTCGGAGGACGAATCAAAATATATGCACGAAATCTTCAAACCAACAAATCACTGATCGCCCCCTCCCCCCTTGCCCCAAACAAAACAAAACAAATCCAGTTACTTTTCTATGAAGTTTACACAAATAAAACTCCGACAACAATGCAATCACCGCGGAACCAATGCGAACCCCTTTGCGTTGATAAAGCACAATTACCATTAAAATTAACTACAGTAACCCGTCAACTGAGATACCTGGTTAAGCTTGACACGAGACAGAATTACACTCCAAAAGCTCCCTCATCCTTCCCAATAATGTTTCGTTTTCCAGAGAGTAATAAAAATCCTTCATGACCAAAGGCATCGAAGTGCAACCGCTCCAATACAGAGGAGAGATAGTCTCTTTCAGGTCCTCGGAGTTTCAAAGTGCAATACTCCCCCTCGCCAGCACTCGAACATAGCTTCCCCTAAACAATCCTCGAATAAAAAACCGCAAGTTATTTTTGCCAAGGCCCATTTTCATTGGTTACCATACGGAATTAGTTTCGACATGGGACTAGTTACCAGTAACTTTAATTAAAAAAGACTTTGACACGCCTCTGATTTTATTCCACGCAGTGAACGCCACGTTCTGCTTGCTTTTAACAAACAAACTCCAAAAGAGCCACCAAAACTCTCTTATTAAACGTACTATCTGTGAGCACTGCAAACCTGCCACTTTTGTCAGTTTGAAGCAGGATTAAGGACTTAGCTGTGAATTCCCTCTTTAAAGCTGACACTTTAGAAAAGTTTCTCCGCTCAACCGGAGAGGACGAACCTACGAAACCAGACAACGTACTTAAGGAGTCATTTATAAAGGTCGTTATGTCCTTCGGGATCTGGTTTTTGTTACCGATAGTATGCACAAAGGAGCACAAATCAAAACGGGAGCGTTTGACATCGAGGGAAAACTTTCAACCCTTATTTAAAATTGCTTTAGATTTCGAAGACACAAAAACAGCTTCAGGGTTTAACAAAAAAATATCCACGGAAGCTGGGAAGCCGTGACTGCGGCAGGCTGCCAATATCCGCAGAGATTAGCCGCAGAGTTATTAGTGAGTTTTAGTATTGCGTATGCGAGCCAAGGCACTCACTGTGCGTTTGCGCTAAAGCTGCATCTTCCGCACTACGCGTGCGCGAAGGTCAAACTGCGTCTTGGATTGGCACATGGCGACAACGAGCATGCGCAGCGTGGAGCACGAAACGCTAACGCAAACGCACAGCGCTTGCGTTTGCTCCTATACGCAATACTAAAACTCTATAATGATAAGTGAAGAGTTTGGCACGCGGGCGTGGCCTGCTTGACAGCTCGTTAGTTACGTCACTGTCACGTTACACAAACGCCGTGGCCACGCCCGTGTTCTCCATCTTCGAGCCCGACCGGCATCGGGCGACATATTGGTGTGCTTGGCTCCTGGTTTCCTTCAACTTTTATTACCGTTTTATTAGTTTTGAAGTCAGCCGTTAGCAACATTTATGTTTTCTCGAGCTTGATTCAGTAACTGCAATACTTTAGTCCACGGTTACATTGTCAATTCTCCCTCGGTGCACGGGGCGACATCATGCAGCCCGTTCGTGCGCATCGCGTACGCTCAGTGCATGGCGCCAATTCAGATATTTTTAGATTTAGTTATTTCTTTCTTGTTTTTGAGCAAGGCACGAGTACAATAACTTCTACTTTGTAGCTGACAAAGATTTCGGTTAAATTTTCGAGTCGGCGAGCGTAGACAAGTGGTCAATCTTTACAGCACTGTTTTCTAGGGGAGGTTTACCTTACAGGATGCAATCGCCCCACAAGATGTTCTAAAGCCCTCGCGTGTTTTCTTATGGCGAATACGCGTGGTGCTTTGTGCGCGCTCTTGAGCGCACTTTCCAGAGCGCGCGAAATCAGGTGGTGGAAAAGAAGTGCAGTGACCTGATTGGCTGGTCCTTTCCGAGGGCTCCCCTCCCTCTCAGAGTACTTACCGGCGTTCCGTGTCTAGCCGTCGAAATGCGCAGCGGCGCAGGCGTCACGTGGTCTTGTTGACGATAGCGGCGGCAGTTGCGTGCGGCGTGACGCCGATGCAAATCTGTTTCTACGAGGTGCTCGCGTGTTCGACGGTGCGATTATTACAACTGACTGGACGACATTCGCTCCTGACAGTGACAGGAAAACTCGGCATGGGAAGTATTCGCAGTGCTTTAACGAGATCGTTCATCTTACGGTGATGAACCAGCTAAGCCTAACCGACTAAGAAACAGCTCGTAGAGTTCGCAGTTATTTTACCCGGTTTTGAGGGACTTAAGGTGAAACGAAATATATGCGCCAGGTCAATAATTCTTATACTCATACCACATATGCTTCCAAACTTTGCCCGTCTTTTCCGAACGCAAAAATTTCCACTTTAGAAAAACCCCAACGCTCGCGCCCATTGTCCCAGTGTCGAAAAACGCTGTCGCAAAAAGAAGAAAACGCCGTTACAATCAAATTATGAGTAAAAAGTGACGCAAAAGCGATGTGCGCTACTATTTATTGTTTTTTTCTTCTTATTCTTAGGTAACGTAAGTAGGTAACACGTTCCTTTAATTTGCAAGTAACGCGTACCGTATTTTCTTACTTTTTTTTTGGTAGCACCTACAACACTGATCACAACTTACTATGAGTCAAAATGTCCAACAGGCCACGTGACATCCGAGCCAGAACTCCAAACAGGTCAGCACATCCTAGTAGGTCAAAACATCCACTGAGCAAAATCATCTAACGAGTCGAAACATCCATCTAAACGTCGACGGTCTATCTAGACCTTGTATGATCCGTAACTAAGCCAGACATGTCATTCGAGGTTGCTTTCTTTTGGTGGTGCGGCTCACGGTTCGAGGCGAGACGAGATAGAGGAAGTATATATGTACGAACAAAATCCCATGCTTAATGGAAGCTATAGTCGATGACAGGTCAAGAAGGAAGTGGAAGCTCCTCCCACCTCTTTCCTCTTTAGCAGAGCGATCGCCGAACAGGAGGCGACCTCCTCTCCAGCGCTTGCTCTGCTAAATGGAAAGAGGTGGGAGGAGCTTCCATTTCCTTCTTGACCTGTCACAGACTCTAGTTCACCTCTTATTCCTACTATGACACACACGAGAAATAAGAGTTATACAGGGTGTTAGTTTCTTATTTGAATATATATATATATATATTTTTTTAAGCGTTGTGAGTTAGAGCCGTGCCGTCTTTACTGTGTACGTATAAGCTTGGCGGACATTACATAAGAAAAGAACCATCACGGTAAGCTCGCTAACTAACTAAAATCGGTTATTTAACTGTTTATTTATTTGGTTTATGGGTTATGTTGCGAGTAAACTATTAACGACAACTACCCTTAGAGGATATACAAATATTATAAATTTGCAAAAAGGGACTTGTTTTATAGATGTTAATCGATCAGTTTCAGCGTTTGTTTCTCTCCAATTTTAGTATTGCTAGCAAAATGAAAGCCGCTAGTCCTTCTCATAATGACACTTAGAAGAGCGCCGCAGCCTTTTCAATCACGTCGGCACTATCTTCGCAATGCGTCCTTGGTGGATTCGCCGACAGCAACACTACTGAGATATGGTGACGACATAATTAAAACAACTACGTCACTCTTCTAAATGCCACTGTGGGCAGGACTCAGGGAAATTACTATAAGAGAGTTATTTATATTTTTATTTCTTCTTTGTGCCTTGATATGTTGCGTTTGAATTAAGCGCCCTTACTGATATATTTCCTATATGTTTCACAAACCATTTTTTTCATTACTAGGTAATAACTAGTTTTTCATAACTATAGTTTTCGTAAAATAGTTTTTATAACAAAGTTTTTATAACATAGTTTTCATAACATAGTTTTCATAACTTTTTTTTCATAACTAGAAACAAAGCATTTTGTACTGCTTTGTCGTTGCAGGGTATTTCTGTAAGTAAATGAAATACATTGCACAACGCTGAGCTTCCAGCAAAGTGAAGCAAACAGAGCATATACTTACAAATGTAGTTGCCTAAATAAATTAAAACTTAATTATTCTTTTTTTTTTTTTTTGGGGGGGGGGGGGTAAGATTTTTTGGTATTTCAGCGCGTCTTAGATTCGCAAATTTATGTTCACTCTCGTATTACTGCTCGCATACAGCAGTGAATGTGTGAGTCCTTGAAGAAACTTTGAGTGACTCAGCGTTAGACAACTCCCTGCGAATGGTAAGTTAACTGGGTAGAAACAATAGATTTTGACTCAATTGAATGACCGTGTATAACAATGCTGAGATCCTGGCATCCATCATCATACAACATATTAAAATAAATTAGGCACAGAATCTAGTTCTTTTATACGTAAAAATAATAATTAGAATCGATCACCTAAAGTTTAAATTAATTTACTTCAGGCAGTAAAAATAAGCTGACACAGTGCGTAAATTAGGGCGTTCTTGTTTCCCACTGCAAATAATAGCATCATGGTCTTGGCTCTAGTAGGATCAACATTATAACTTCATGAACAGTCAGCTAGTTTACGAGATCGAAGCTACGGATCAACATTTAGAAACCCGCACACGTATGATCGCTACTGAAAAAAATAAAAAGAAATTCTAAACCTTGAAAAAAAAAAAGTTGTGTGTTTTAACAAGCATTCTTACCTCAAAAGTAAAGAGCCTACCGAGCGAGCCAACTGGACTTTTATCAACTGTATGTTTCGACGTTTTTTTATGTTATTTTTGGGTATTAAAAAATTAAAACCTTGACGGCTGTGTTTGGAGCATTTAACGGCATAACAACCGACCACTTTCTAACTAGAAATCTAAAGAACAAAGGTTGGTACACAAAAAAAAAAAAACACGTGGTCCTGCATGCGCGCGTGTGGAGCGCGGGATCGGTAATGGCGGACAGGCGCGCGTGTCGTTCGCACGGAGTTCCTTGTTGCTAGGTGGTTGCTAGGCGGTTTCTATGCGCGACGTCAACCCTGATGGATTGACGTCACACGCTCGTAGATGGACGCCATGTTTAGCAGCAAGAGGTAACTGGGGACAATCAAAGCTGTATATGTAGAGAGTTTGGCCATTCGTTGGGAAGTATAGGAGACAAATGAGGAGGCGTCAATGGCCGAAAGCTGTGCTGGGCGTGTTCCAAGGCGTCTTCACAAATTCGAATGTGGCCAACTAGAAGCCGGAAATAATACCCTGGCCGTGGTCGCGAGACACAAACTTAATGAGTGCGTCGGAGTAACTCTCGGCGACTGAAAATATGGTGCACGTGATGTTTCAATCACGGTCTTCCAAAATCTTGGTGAAAGAGTGCGACTAGCGAAACGATAGATATAATCCGCACGACAAGCGCCGAGTTCCAGAAATCTGCCGTCCGAGCGGTCACACTCTGTCCGAGCAAAACAGAGTTCGAGCGGCGCATTCGTTTCTTACATCTTTCTGCATGATCATGATCGAAACATCATGTGCACCCTATTCTCAAACATGAAGGGTAACTCCACTTCACTCTTACGCGCTTATTAAAACCATATGCCAACATATACCTTTGATTAAAACAGTCTCTCGCTACCACCGCTAGGAGATTCTTTAATAGGCTTCTGGTTGGCCAAGAGAGCATGTCAAGCCCACTTTCTGCGTCTAGTGCACGGCCTGGCTCTGCCCGCGCCTCCCATTGTCCAGGCTCTCTGTATACACTGCTCTGGGGACAATAGTCGGCCAAACTCTTCCCCTATCTATGGCTCTGAGTAGCCACAGAGCCGTGTATGCTCTGATTAGCCGCATATAGAGGAGCCATCTGCTGCTGCAAGTTGCAACCAAGGCGAGGAGACGACTTTCTCTGGCGGCTGCGACGTGCTCGGTGGCTGACACTAAGCCGTGAAAGCTACACTAATGCGGTTTGTGCAGGTGAGTTACACGGCCAAGGAGACATAGTATAGAGGGCTAAGCGTCACGAAAAGCCGACCAATTAACGAATATATGGTAATAAACTTTTTAATTAGTGAAAATTGACATATGGTTCTATCTAGAAACCTGCTGGGCGTCATCAAAAACCAGTAAATCAGTAATACTTAGAGATAATTTAAGCCAGTGGGAAGCGGAGTGGTGCGCTACGTTTACCACTCGTACAAAAGGCGCAGGAGATAAAACGCCGATAAGAGACGGATAAAGCGCGCGGAAATGCTATCGCACCGGTAGCATTGCTCCTAGTGCACAGGTGGTAACTTTAGCGTTCCACCGCGCTTAGCACTGCTCAAAGTCTTTCTTATATTGACTAATTTAAAGATTTTCGTTGACGCTCAGAAAGTTTCTATGATTATTTTCAATAAATAAAACGTTAATCAACATATTTTAGTTACTTAGCGGACATGTCGTTGCAATTAACCCCTCTACTATGTCGCCCTGGCCGTATTACTCACCTGGTAGAAACCGCATTAGTGTGTGTAGCTTTCGCGCCTTTTGTTAAGCAAACTTATAGAGATTAAAAAGAGACACCCTGTATATCTTACACCTTGGTCTGAAGCCAGCAACGGCAGACGCCATCTTCCGAATGTCGTTTGCTAACGTGAACGCCGCAACGCTAACTAAAGTCGGACGCGCCACTGATTTTGGTGCATCCTATCACAAGTGGGTTTAAGCCCCCAGGGGGCAGCACCTCCCGATCTAGGAGTGTCACGTTGTGGAAAGAGCAAAAATAAGTACTCCGCTTTTAGATTCGGCAAAGAAACACGCTTGCGAGGGTAAGATTTTTTTTGTTTTGTTTGATGACTGTTTTGGCAAGGTTTATCCGGCAATGCAAAGATAGTATCTTAGAGGACTAAAACCGCACAAAAACATGGAGGAAGAACAGACGCATACAACACGAACTGGCGCTAACTTTCAGCTGATTTAATCAAGGCAAACCACCCAGCACACATGCGTGGACGCTCTTTCCCATCATGCCAGCCACATTTGATAAAAGCAACCCATAAACACAACAACAGATGACAATGATTTAAACATTCGTATCAGTTCAACGTGACTACACAAGACCATCTAGAAAAGAAGCTTCCTTGTCATTTAGCAAACTCGAAGGCGGGCTGACACAGTTGTCACCTGAGAACTTTATAAAATACGCTTCAACTATTTCCCTCTCAGTCTTGTTATTTGCTCTTTTATTAACTTTTGTTA
Organism: Ixodes ricinus; assembly: GCA_037355805.1. Taxonomy (NCBI): domain Eukaryota; kingdom Metazoa; phylum Arthropoda; class Arachnida; order Ixodida; family Ixodidae; genus Ixodes; species Ixodes ricinus. Next base: position 12,772 of record JAZHYW010033087.1, on the reverse strand, counting down.
ATTCTAACAGGGGATCATACCCCCACCGCGTGCAGTGTACTGCAAGGTGTCCCCCCGCTTTGTTACGAACCGCTAGACGATGTTCACGCGCCCTTTCGTTAAAACACCGCCTAGTCTATCCAATATACACGCGCCCGCACGTTTGGGGAATCTCGTAAACAACATTAGAGGCACAAGCTGTGTACTGAGTGACGTGCTTTTTCGAGCATTGAACACGTTTCTGTCTAGTCGTCATAGGACAAATTTATGACAGCTTGCATAGAGCGGAGAAAACAACATTGACATCGTACTTAATTGCATTTTTTAAGGTTATGCGACACCTTGTGTAAATAAGGTATCACTTGAACTCTTGGTTTTTTTTTTTCTCGTTTACCGTCCCCTGTGTTGCCTTTACTTCTGATATTTTGTAGGGGCTTTCACACACGCTGGTAATCAAGCAGGCGGGGTAGCCCGCCCTGTCTAAGTGTTCTACCTGAAGTGCTAAGCTAGTCGTCAAAGCGTGATTGCAGCTTTTTGTCAGAGCAGCCTGAATACAGGTGAGAGCAATTCCTCGCTATATCAGCTTAGAATGAGCGCTATCAAAAGACGACAGGCTCTTTTTTGAACGTGGTTTGTACAACCAGCACACGTGCTCATCTGTAAAAGTAAGCTCTAGGTCTAAAAACTTAATGCACTTGTCCATGGCAAGCTCCCAGGTGAACTTCAATCCGTCCGACTCGGCCTTAAACAAGTTGACGACGTTTGTAACATCATTAAAACACATCCCCGAGTGATCATCCACAATAACCAGAAAATCGTCTACATATCTAAAAATCGTGAGCACATGCATCTCTAAGGCCTTCCAAAATGCGCTTTTCCATGGATGCTAAAAAAATGTCACACAAAACTGAGGCTACCGAGGAACCAATACAAATATCCGCTTTTTGCACATAAAACTTATTGTCAAAGTTTACGACCGTCGACCGCAGATAAAATTCCAACAACGCTAAAAGCGGTCACTCCTAACACCTGTAGAATTTTGAAACCCAATTTCTCCTGATTGATTGATCTTTTCCAGAGCAGCAGTAAAGAGTCCTCCGTGTGGTACCGAATAAAACGAATATTCTACATCAATTGAGAATGCGTAATGCGCATTCGGCATTTCCATTTGTAGAACTTGCACTATTTCCTTTGAGCTCCGAACCAAAAAAAGGATCATCGCTTGTCATTCCACTCATGTGACGCTGTAGAAATCGGCTAACCTGAACTTGCCACGTGCCACCCTCTATAACAGTGACACGTAGAGGGCATTCAGGTTTATGGGTCTTTCCTGTGAAAAACAACTCCAGGAAATTTTTCTCCGCCTTGTTTGCAGCTTTTCTAACGCTCTCTAGCTGCAATTCCGTGAGCAAGCTGAGTGTTGCTGTTCTTTGTTGTTTAGGACGAACAGTTTTTACCGGCACGAAACTCTTTGCAGTAGAGGCAGTTGCCTTGTCCTGGAGAAAGCCCTGGGGCAGCACGACAAAACCACCCTCTTTGTTCGCCTCTACCACAGTCGTCCACTCTCATTTAAAGCACTAACCACTTTCTCGAAGGGAGGCTTTTTCTTTGACCCCTGACTCACTGTGCGCCTCAGGCTGTCCACACCACTCGCTGATGGCTCTCGCTCGGGCCTTGATTCCCCACAGGGTCAGCCACCTGGCGTACCACCGTAAGAAGCTCATTTCTTTTAGACGAGGGCTGGAAGCTTAACTTCGGTTCCTTCTTCAGAATTTCTTCTACTTCTCCAGGCAGGTTCGCATATCCCAGAACGGTGACGTCGTTAGCAGCTGCAGCTACGTTCTTGTGTCTTTTCGGTAGATTCAACCGAGCTCGTTGCCACAGGAACTCTGTTGATTGGTGCGTTAGCTCCCTGCAGTCTGCATACCGGCGTTCGCATTGTTGGAATTTTATCTGCTATCGACGGTCGTCAACTTTGATGTCGAGTTTTATGCGCAAAAAGCGGGTATTTGTATTGGTTCCTCGGTAACCCCAGTTTTGTGTGATATTTTTTTAGCATCCATGGACAAGCGCATTTTGGAAGGCCTTAATGCGATGCATAAGCTTAAGATTTTTAGATATGTAGGCGATTTTCTGGTTATTGTGGGGGATCACTTGGGGATATGTTTTAATGATGTAACAAATGTCGTCAACTTGTTTCAGACAAAGTCGGACGGATTGAAGTCCACCTGGGAGCTTCCCATGGACAAGTCTATTCAGTTTTTAGACCTACAGCTTACTTTTACAGATAACACGTGTGCTGGTTGTAAAACCACGTTCAAAAACGAGCCTAGAGTATTTTGATAGCGCTCATTCTAAGTTGATAACGCGAGGAATTGCTCTCACCTTTCTTCAGGCTGCTCTGACAAAAAGCTCCCATCACGCTTTGACGACGATCTTTGAACTTTAGGTAGGACGCTTGAGGCAGGGCGGGCTATTCCGCCTGCTTGATTACCAGCGTGTGTGAAAACCTCCTACAAAAGATCAAAAGTAAAGGCAATACAGGGCACGGTAAGCGAAAAAATTTTGAATTATCAAGAGTTCAAGTGATACCATACTTACACAAGGTGTCGCATAACCTCAAACAATATTGCAATTAAGTATCATGTCAATGTTGCTGCTTTCATCTGCATTCCCATGCAAGCTGACGAGAAAAGTTTGTCTCCATGACGACTTAGCGACAGAAAACGTGTTCAATGCTACATGAAGCATGTCACTCAGTACACAGCTTGCGCCTCTAATGTTGTATACGAGATTCCGCTAACGTGCGGGCGCGTGTATATTGGACTGACTGGGCGGTGTTTTAACAAAAGGGCGCGTGAACATCGTCTAGCTGTTCGTAACAAAGCGGGGGAACATCTTGCAGTACACTGCATGCGGTGCGGAAGTGATCCCCTGTTAGAAGTACCAAACTTTATTAAGATAGCAAATAACAAGACTGATAGAGAAATAGTTGAAGCGTATTTTATAAATTCTCAGGTGACAACTGCGTCAGCACCTCCTTCGATTTCACTAAAGGACAAGGAAGTTTCTTTTCTATATGGTTTTGTGTAGTCACGTTCAACTGATACGAATGTTTAAATCATTGTCATCTGTTCTTTGTGTTTATGGGTTGCTTTTATCAGATGTGGCTGGCGTGATGGGAAAGAGTGTTCGCGCATGTATGCTGGGTTGTTTGCCTTGATTGAATCAGTAGAAAGTTAGCGCTAGTCCGTTTTGCTTGGGCCGCTTCTTTGTCCCTGTTTTTTCTAGGTTCTTCCAGGTGTCTACTGCGTCAGCTCGTTTTCTATTTTACTAAATGACAAGGAAGTTTCTTCTCTAGGTGGGTTTGTGTAGTCACGTTGAACTGATACGAATATTTAAATCATTGTCATCTGTTCTTACTGTTTATAGGTTGATTGTATCAGATGTAGTTGGCATGATGGGCTCTCACATGTGTACTGGGTTGTTTGCCTTATTTAATTCAGTAGAAAGTTAGCGCCAGTCCGTGTTGCTTGTGCCTCTTCTTCGTTCGTGTTTTTTTTAGCTTTTTAGTCCACTAGATTACAACAAACCAACTAGCCCAATCCAAAGTTTTAATTCAACGTAGTGGCTTAATCGCCCTCCGGATAAAATGTCCAGGAAAGAGTGGATGTTTAAAGCGTAAACAGTCGTAGTTTACGTCTAATTATTAGGTTCAGGCTGGCCTTTCGGCTACCGCCTTTTTCCTTTCTTTCTTAAAGTCTTTGTATTTTGTTCGTGTTTACATTGCAAGAAATAGTCAAAATTCTTAAAAATAATTGAGGTCGATGTCACCCTGCTTATACAACATACAAAATACAGTCTGTATGAAGAATCGAACGTGAGTTACTGCTAGTGCTTCAAATAACGCATGGCAATGAGTTCAGGGAGAAAACTTGGCACGTGGCAATTCTAACCACGGATATTGTGGTGACTCGTGTTTGCTGACTGTCTTTTCTATATATGTATGAACAGTGTGACCCCGGCTTAAGAGGACAGAGTCTGCATTCTACATTGAACCTCCTGAGGATAATATCTACTTGGATCAAGACTGTTGAGAAAGATTCCGGTGGGTAGATTGAAACCCTGAGCGAACGGAAGCTGAGAGCAGGTGCTGAAACCATAGTGACAGATGAACGCCGAATCGATGGTGATGATAGCGTTAACGCGAAAAGGTACTACCAAAAACAAAGTCACTCAGCCTGTGGCTCTTCTGAGATTCGAGAAGAACAAACTCTCTCGAAAAAAAACAGACTCTCATCGATGGACAGCTGGCAATCTACAGGAACATGCAGCAGTACTTCGTTATGCAGAGTTCAGTTTGTACCAAAATTTCACTACAAGTCGATTTCTTATTTCTTTATACGACGATGTTTCTTGGGGTTTTCTTACAGAGCAAAGAAAAGAAGATACCTTGTTTTTGAATTTACCAGATCCTGAGGTAACTTCAGGTGAAATTAGGTGCTTTCTTAGCGTTATATCTTTTCTGGCTACAACAAACTGCCCAGCAAACAATGTTACTGAGACATCGGTGATGATATGCGCAATTCTATGGTACGTCGAGGTTTTGCGTAGAAGCAGGTTCCTAAAAATAACGCGGTTTTTTCATTGTGCCCGTACTGCACACCTCAACACAGATGACACGCTGCCAAAATTAAGGCATCTGATAGATCATCTGAAGGCAAGATTTGCTCAGGACTCCACAGCTGTGCGACAACGCAACTACCACGAAAGTAGTTTTAAATGCTATGGTCCTCACGGTTGAAAACAATTTTTACGCGAAAAACCAATCCGCCTTGCATATAAAGTATAGTGCCTCAATGCAAATAATGGCTACATCGTCAACCTTAAAGTATATCAAAGAACCCTACCTAGCGCAAACAGACAGCATGAAAAGTACATCGGAAAGGCGTATGCTGCAATGCTGCACATGATAGGCGAACTACCGGAACAAAAGCATCAACTTCCATTTTCTTTCCGCTTCGACAACTTTTTCACCGGCATCAATCTTTTCAGTCGCCTCAAAGAAAGGGAAGAAAGAAAGGAGGAACGAGCACGATGAAACAAAATATGTCATCAAGGAATGGCCAATCCGCGGTCAACCAGAACTCATGAACCGCGAGCCACGCGAAACTCGTGAACTCGCACTCAGCGACGAAGGAATCATCGTGGTGTGTTGGATTGGCATTTCTTTCGTCACTGTTGCGTCCACAGTTCATAAAGTAGAGCCTACGTTTACTGCAGATAGATACTCCCTTCGAGCTAGGAAGCGCGCCAAAGTACCCCGTCCAAACATCATGGTCCAGGACAACATATGGGCGGCGCTGACCAAATAGATTCTAACGCCTGCGCTTATCAAATTCGAATTCTTGGGAAAAATGGTGGTGGCCAGCATTCACTTGGCATTGTGATATTGCCATCGACAACGGATGGGCAGCGACTAGCGGTGCACTGGATCCACCATCTCTCGGCAGGAATTTCGGAGAGGACGTGGCACAGACCCATATCATGCAGTCTAAGAACAAATTAAAAGGGACGGGAAGACCGCGTCCACGTGAGAAAAGGGCAACCGTGTCTTTGCTGACTTACGCTTTGACCAACTCGACCGTTTTTTTGTCCCTGTTCCTGCTAACAAGAGGCGTCATGTGCACGAAACAGCTGCAACAGTCTCGTGCGCAACTAAAGCACGAAGTGCGATGCTGGCCTCTGCATTCCGTGTTTTCAACAGTAACATACGTATTAACAAATGTTGTGTCGTTTTCCCATCGTTCCTTGAAGTTTTGGCATGTAAAAATAATTGTTCAGTATTGATGACTTCAAATGCAGTATAAAGGCCTAGCCTGGCCATATGGTCACAGGCAACACATCCCAAGCTAAACGAATACCAAGCATCTTGTGGCTCAATATGAATTCTCCAGTTTTATTTAGAACAGAAATAACTATTGATACTTCAAATTTTAAAAAAGAAGAAAAATACCGGGCGTCTGCGAGAAACCCGAACCATGTTTTTCGCACCGCAAAAATGACCTAGACATTGCGGAGAGCTCAAACTCCGTCAGAATGTAGCCCCAGCCGTTCGAGCAAGATGCCGAAGTTTGCGCACAAACTTTCACCTTCTTCAAAAGTTATAAGTGATTTTCTGAAATTTTCAATCAGAAAATTGTTCCCCATTTTTCTCTGGTTGTGGCGCCATAGAGCTCCATGTATTCGAGAGCTCCGTCGGCCGACATTTTTTCATTAACGTTTTCAGAAAATCGTTTACAGCTTTTAAATAAGTTAACGGTTGGCGCTGAACTTTGACATCTTTCTCGAATGGCCGGGGCAATGTTCTGATGGAGTTTGAGCTCTCCGCGATGTCTAGTCAGTTTATTTTTGCGGTGCTAAAAACAGGGTTGGGTTTTCTCGCGGACGCCCGGTACATTCCAACCCTAATATAACGCAGAATGGGTTAAATGGCTGGCACCTAACCGTTACCTGTCACCAACCAGGAACGGAACGGATGTTGACAGCGCTCGTCTTCTCTCTGATTGGGCACCGTGCCAGTGCCAGCTGAACGTCTTCCTCGAGTGTCTCGGTGTTACTCCCGGTATGGTGCATGAGACACGTCTCCGGCTGGTGTGTTCAGCGTCCTTGCCATCCATACAACAAAGGGGGTCGCGAAGTGGCAACAAGTGACGTCATAGAAGCCGGAGTGTCATGCTGTCGGATGTCGCGATCATGGCGGTTGGTTATAGAAACGTTGGCGAAAAACACGAGCGAACGTGAGTGTCGCCGTTGTCATGGCGTCCCAACTTGTGGCTGCTGAAGCTTCCGTGGACTGTCACACGAGAGAGCGACCTGCAGCAGAACGGGTCTCTGCTACATCCACCACCGCTGCTGGAACACCGCAAGGATTGAGACCGGCGACAGCATGACACTTTCATGACGTCATCAGGCGGAAATCGAGGGACCACTTCTTTGGACGCGGTAAAACCACCAGTCGGAGACGCGTTCCAGGCACCATACTCTCGGCAAGGAGAAAACATCACGTGATCGCGCATACGGTGGCGCTCTGCTCCTTGAAAACAGAGCGTTCTTAACTTCCCCAAGAAAGCGCGAAAAAAGAAATAAAAAATGCAGGAAAAAAAAGATCATACGCAACGTTAGGCGTCCTTAGTTAGCCGGAACGGGTTGACGTAGTTCTAATGTTCTGTTCCCTTTTGCCACGAGGTGGCGCGCTGTATCACTCGGCACTGTACAGTGCCTATAGCTTTAAGAGAGAAAGCAACTGAAACTACGAAGATAGTTTGCAATCTAAAGATGCATGCCTTTTGAAGCTTCTGGAAGAATTGATCGCAAGTGCGCGAGCCTTGCGCTTAAGTAGGTCGAGGAGAAAGCGGGTGGAGAGACAGAGACGCTTGCCGACGATCAACGCTTTTGTCACCTCGCAGCCCGTATTGCAGACGCGGCTCACAAACCAGGAGACCTCGATCAAACAGTTGAAAACACTCCGCAATCTAAGCACACTGCGATGCGACCGCGTTCCCTGTGTTTTTGCTTTTGCATGCTCAGTCTACTGCGTCTGACGGACCAACGTGCTCTAAGAACGTCGCACCTACAGAACCACTGTAGAGGATGACGCACACAAATAAGACATCCACAGAGCGCCCACGCACTTACCATGCACGACAGTAGGCTGCGAAGTCAGTCGTTGGTACGGACCCTTCAAGGCCTACTCACAGGGCCTCAAACGAGCGGGTGATGTCTTACAAGAAAACCAGGTATCTCATAAGGCCGAAGATTTTTCTTAGGGTGTTGCGCACACCCTTGGACACGATAATGCCAAGCCGTCTGCTTCTTCCCGTGCTTCTCACTTCGCCATAAACCGCCAACAGACTGCCAACAATCGCGCGCCCACCTGAGCCAGGCGGGTGCCGCTCTGCGGGGATGAAAATATAGCATGCACAACGCCGCTCGCGGACTCCAGTGAGAAACCCTCCTCCAACGATTTGGGCAAAGCAGACACTGATACCATTCTGCTTCATCCAGCCCCCACGTGTGGGCCATGCTTATCTAGAGTTTCACATCACACTTTGTGTTACCACTGCCATTTGCCACACTAGTACGTCGAAGGGGCAACTTCTAAGACTATTCGCGGCAAGAAGTTTGGGTACCGCCACCTGGTGGAATTTTTTCGCAACCCAGAGGGAGGATACTTGAACTTCCTCTTATGGGGCGAGAACGCGCGATGCCAAGCTTTTATGCACTGTGAAAATTAAAACATAAAATAGCAACGCCCTCTCGCGAGCCTCTCACCGCGAATAGTGTGATTCACTTTACATGCGAGCGAAGTCGAAGTTACAAGCACGAGCATGTCGCTCGGAACCCTTAGCCTCCTCTATACTCACAAAGCCTGGCAGTTCGACGACGGAGCCATAGAGTTTCGGGTCGCAGATTTGGAGCACGAGGATCTGGTAGCACAGAGCATCAAAGGGCTATTTCTCGGGGAACCTGGACGTCAGTGCACAACTTTTGCAGCGTCGAGGACCCGAAACACACTTGTTCGCTCGGAAGAAGTGTGTTTCGGCGTCTCGCCGCAGTGGGGTGCTAGTCACGTGGCTCTCTTCTCATCCGTTGTCTTCCACTCTACCTTTTCTATTTCGGCGGCGGCTTCTTGGCGATCTTGCAGGCTTTGTCAGTATATAGGAGGCTATGTTTGAACGATGCTTGCACTGCACGAGCACGCGTGCTCACCGGGGACTCCGAACGCCCGGAGCACGCGCTTGTAACCTCTGCTATTCGCTTGCGCTGAAAAGTGTAACGCTCTCACTGCGCACAAGCATTGCATAGCCATGTACTCGGTTAAACGCAGTTAGATTACGATTACTACCTCTATACTTATAAACTTAGACGGAAGGGGCTGCCTTGTCTCGAAGTCTATAAGTCATAAGTATGAACGTTCACTTAGCTGTTCTGTGCCATAACCGTTATTTCAATAGCTTACGTGTGTATTCTTTGCAGTTAGCTCTTGTAGTTCATGCTTTGCGGGGCCGCCAGTTAAATACAACTTACAAACCTGTCGGAACCGGCCGGGAATGTGCAGGGATGGAAATGCTCGAGCCCATTGGGGGGATCCGGTGGCCGAGTGGGCTGAAGCGCACGCACCCAGCTCGAGCGCGTGGAGCGAAAGCTCGCGCTGCAGAAACCAGAGATCCTGGGTTCGATGCCCCACCCTGCCCGTTTCGATCTGGATGAGTCATCCGTACCGGCGTGCGGTCGTGTATCACTACTGCGTGGTGCACGCTAAAGACCCCAGGCTAGCGGCTGTACCGCACTGGCTAAATTGCTCATCTACAGCGAGTGACTCGTCACAACTTTAAATGGCTGACCAACTACATCGCTGTATAAATATCCCCACAACCCCAATTTTGTTGAGCCCATTAGAGCATGCAGTGCAATGTATACAGTGTGAAATCGAGAAAATGAAATCGGGTTTTTTCGGCCCGCTTAAATAGACTACGCATTGCAGAAAGCTGAAACTCCGTGTGAATGTGACGCTAGCAGTTGTGATAAAATATGAAAGTTTGAGCACATCACTCCATTTGGAACAAAATATACAAATGAAAACAAAAAGACTATTCTATGAGCCTATGTAAAACTAAGCCTAATATTAATCAAACTGAAATGTGAGACTGTGGGCGTTGCGTAGCAGTTATGTCAGTGAAAAACTTGTCAGCAAGAAATAAAACAATATTGTCGTTTTAAATGCAAGTTAGAAAGTCGTCGACTCATAGAGAATTCACGTTTTTATTTTGTATTTTTTGATCAGCTAACGTCATGCGCTCAAATTTTCGAATTTTATCACCACCACTAGCACCACTTTCTCACAAAGTTTGAGCATTCTGCTACGCCTCTTTCATTTATCCGGGCCGAGAAATCCTAGTTTCATTTCCTAGGTTGCACCCAATTGATTATGATCGGCCGAAACGTTTCCTTCCCGGGTTGCAACGAGGGCACGTATTCTGGCATAGCGGTATGGTAGCGCTAACGATATGCTAAAACTCCCGAAAGTGCGAATGGATCATCAGCAGTATTTAGCGAAGTAAAAAAGTGTTTTGCAATACTTCTCAACTATTCGACAGTACAGGCTGTGACGTCATCCGCGGTTTTGGCAGGAATCGCGTGTTTTCCCGGTGAATCACGAGACAATACCACGGACCTAAAGTCTTATGAACTTGTGACTAGTGGTGAGGGACGCGACAGACCTAGTGGATGTTGAGTTGTTTGTCTTGTCACTTTGATTACTGCGAATGCCACCAAACAGAAACGTGTGAACCATGACCGTTAGGTATGTGTGCTTGGTTTCGCCTGCAGTGTGGCACTGTCACCCCTGAATGCAGGTGCCAAGGCGTGGCGAATAATGGAATCATCGATACCGCCCCACAGCCAATGAGATCGAAGCTTTAGTCGATAAAACGCCAAACAATGAATCACGAAAGGACGTCATTAACATGACACAGCCACGCCCTGCATTGCTTAAGCTGCGAGTGACTACCAGGTACGCGACGCATGTATTGACAATAAAGTATCAATAATCTATCACACGCGCCCATACATATCATTCTGGCGCTGAAAGCCAAACAATGGCAGGCTTTGTTTGAGACTTTCTGGATGAACTGCTTGAATGACAGCCATTCTCGAGCCATTCATGTTGCGATGTACTCGCGATGGTAAGTGACGCATGTCTCAGTAGAGTGCTTGACCTGCCACTAGCGAGACGTGCACGATGAACACTCCCGATAGTCAGCCGCTCAAGTTCGTCGGCAGCATCACTCACAACTTTCGAAAATGAGACACTATACAGAGTCGTTCGGTGTTTCAACCGGGACCTGTGGGCATAAGAAATTGTTTAACGACTGTATCGTCGAGAAGCCTACAGAGGATGATAACGCGATCCTTCTTGAGTATACAGAACCCGGAAAGACGGATTTGGCGCACCATAGAAGTTACAGCCATCATTGCGGACAGCAATATGTTAGTGTAGAGCAGCGGTGCATGACCAAATGGTTGTGAAGAGGTTTGAGGTGTGTGTACGGCAAACTATGGGAAACAAACGAAGCTACGTAGAAGAGCGTAAGTATGATATAAACAGTTTGGCGAAGGGCGAGAGTAGGTAACAAATAAATCGCATGGACACATTCATCCGACTGTAGTCACGCAGCTCAGGTTTTTCTAATCCAAAGGCATATCGAAGCTGCCAAAACGACGTTAGTGGTTCCTGGAAGCTCACGAGGAATTCCTCGAGGAGCCAATATAGGTTCGTGATTCTCTAATTTTTTATTTCACTTGTTGGACTAAAAGTCCCGGTCAGCCTTGAACGACCTTACCTTGAGAGGTGCCTCGTTAGCTGTTATAGAGACTCTGCTCTACTATCAGAATCTCATTCCTCATTGTATCACTAAAAACTTCGTTAATGCTTCGTATGGTACTTCGAGGGCGCCGAAAGAAACGCACCAACCTGGTATTAACATTTTATTAGGAATGTCGTAACATGCAGCAACAGAGACTTCAACCGCTGAAATCCTCCATCGTGACTTTTTTGTTGTTGTTTTAGCGGCAAAGGTATTAGAAAAGCCCTTCCTTGTTAGCGGGTTTTCAACTGTTTGCAATTTATTCTGTTCTTGAAACAGCTTGCAGTTCCGCGTATATTGCGCTTCAAGCAGAGAGTGACGAACTGAAGAGCGCTTGGGCGTACACCTTAGAGAACAGCCGACTATTGGTACGCGGCCTTCTTAGGACACTTTATACTGGGGATGGTAGCTTGAGTCTTTCGGGTGCATAAGGCAAATGAGGCATGCTGCTCAACGCCTAGGACTAGTGAGTTATCCTTCTCTCGTATGAATCAGAAATACGGTGTGTTGCACAACGTGTCCTCCCCCCCCCCACCCAAAAAAAAAATATATATATAAAGATTTTGTTTTTGTAGAAATAAACTACGGATCGCGGAACGCTTAAGGCCAGTTCACACTTGCAGCCCAGTGTTAAATATAAAATAGAAACAACGCTGATGCTGCACTGACTTGAACGCAACCTCGTACTGATGCAGTGTTGTTGCATCAGTGCAGCAACACTACATTAGTACTAAGTATTTGCATCTGCTAAGTATTCAGCTTATGTATCAGCGCTCTACACTCTAAAAAAAAAGATCAGGTCGTAAGAGTACTTTTAAGCAAGGGTCACATTGATCATACATCCTACAAGAGACAGTCTGCAAATACAAGTCACCGCAATATCAGTTGATCGAATTCCACCTGCCAAGTTTGTCCTTAGACTCATTGCCTATGCGGCACTTGAATCACGGATCTCAGCGGTCCCTCCCGTTCGAATCTGTATGCAGACTACCTTTTGATTGATGATTAACCCTTTTTTACTATTTACAAACAAGAACCGTTGCCTGCGTCCTAAGCGACTTCTGATCGCTCCCCGTCTTTGCAAGTCCGTCGAGTTTGCTTATGTCACCAGTGCTAGAAAGCAAAACGCTACACGGACACCAACGTTCAAGATTTTTCGAGGGCCTTCGGCTGGGCAATTTAACGTCTTGGAGGAAACAAGTTGGTTTACAAGAATATTAAAATATTTGAACAGATCTCGTGCTTCTTGGCTTTTGGCGTTCACCTGGAGAATTCGTGGTTAAATGTTTCATCGACCTCTCAAGCAGCGGTGTTAAGGTGGGCTTTGTGCATTATTTTTTAACCGGAAGTTCGTTGGGACGTCA